>OLMO02000277.1:15373705-15394336 GCA_900291935.2 Cassiopea xamachana | reverse complement strand
GTGGGCAGGTGGGGCATCGCCCCACCAGGGATTTTTAATTCGTTTGTTTCTCTTTTTATGAATGGATTCATTCCTTCAAAACTACATCCATATACAGCGGAACTCACTTTCCCATAAATGTCACTTCATCTGCCATGTGGATTTTGCAGGACAAATGATGGAAAGTCATGTACCCTGACTAGAGGAAAATCTAGCCAATCATATGATTTGTTTACATTTTGCCAGTGATCTCATGCTGCATCTTTGATACAGAACAGCAGAACCTATCTCATTGTTTCAGAGGACATTCCATTTTACCACATTGCATTCAACTCAAGTCTGACAATTCGTCAAGATCGAGCTCCTGCAATAGTACAATTGCTGTAAAGAGCGTAAAAGTGGTATTAGTAATCCCTGCACGTGATCAGGGAGCCATTTTGGTACTTGTGCTAGGTCCCTCGCTAATCATGTGCTCGACCTATTCATTTGATAGTGTTCTTCTTTTAACTTTTCCTTTTTAACCATATATGGACAATCTTTGGCCCGAGATTTAGCTATTGTTGTAAGTAACTTCTGTTACAGAGAGTCGAAAAGTGAACTTACCAATATAAGACGCAATTTTCGGACGAAAGTTTTAGAAATAAATGGTTAGACCCAAAACGCAAAAGGCCTTGACGCTGTGAGAAGTTACGCATTGCCGTTTGTTCATTCTGCCGTTAAAGTTTCTTGTTCTTGCAGTTTGCAAAGTTGACGAAAAGAATCCGTGTATTCTCTGCGTCTGACGCTGCCGTTAAAGGCTTGAGGTTGTGAATTTATTAGTTTAAATGATTTATCTACGTTTTGAGTATATTACTAAGCCTTCAAACTCACATCTGTGATACCCCTTGAAAGTGGTATTATACAATGGTAAATGAATTTGAGCTGCCATCTCATTGGTTTTAAAAAAATCCATTGTGAGTGAATATGACGCTGACCAAATGGGACAGGGTTGAATGTGCTCTGATCTGCTGAGCNCTGAGCTGTAGTCGGCATTTTTGTTCACCACAGGAGTATTCATAATCATTTTAAGTGAAGATAGCATACGGCCTCTTCACAACCCCTTTTAATCGTTAGTCAGCACAAGATGAACTTGGAATGAAATGACTTGGCCTTCACAAACTATACGATAAGCCTTGAGTAGAGATGTACAAGAATTGTACGAACTGCACACATAAAGGACTTGATGTGTGCTAGACATCCAACTTTAATTTTAACGTGTCCCACCCACAAGAAATCCCACGCACTGCCACTAAGCCACAGGCAAATATTTTTGTAGAGTAACCTCTGATATCCCACAAAACAATTATTCAAGTTACGCTCTTGCAATGGATGTTCATTTTGGGGAAAGCTGATAATATGCACCATGATTAAGATATGTATCTTGATTGTAGTCTCTTAGTTATAACAAGCAACAATTTATGTAAGACCATTCAATTCCTACCTGGTTCTTTACAAATTTTATTATTGGCCATGCACTGTTGCTTGTTTCTGGACAACATATGCTGAACAAGAGACGATTCTTTAATTTCAACAGCAATGTGAGATCAGGGTCTACCTGAATGTCTGAAAGCAATAGCCTGAGCTCTGATGCTTAACAATACGCTACGTCTCAGCGTTAAGTCTTTTGCCTAATCAGCAAAGTACTTCCTTCATGGTCAATTCCTTACGCATTGTATTTAATGACAATGGAGAGTTTCTTTCCAAAAGGCTATCCATAGTGTGGTTTTAACATGATTTTCAATTGCAAACAATATTATATGAAACTTCGTTCATTATTAAAAATGCGAAATTCCAAGAGACTCTACCGCTTTTCTTCGCTATGGAAGCCACATTTATATACTACTTGATATCCATTAGCTCAGCTAACGCGTTGTCCTGTTGGACGAACGCAATCATGTTCATACAATGTAAAAAGAGGAAACTTGTTAATCTAGTGTGTATGAAATTAGGCATGCAACAAATCCAGTGATGTCTATGTAACATTTTAGNGCAACTATAACTCAGAAGTGTAAAACAACCACAGCGTTGCAAACTTATATGCAATTGTTTGCATATAACACAGTTGTTTTTATAATACAAACTTATATGCAATTTGTTAACATTTGATTCTTCGATAGCTAGTACTCCGGCGAAGACCAGACCCTTTAGAAAGCATACTGGATATAATCCGTCGTACCCCTCGACTACACAGGTGAATACAAGTTGCTCTAGTGGCATGATTTCCAGACAGAGCGTCTGTATGGATTGTGACGCCTCTATCGCCTGCTCTTTGTTATGATAAATAGGCACAAATTTGCGGACAGAAATTGAATATTGTGTGGATATTCTGCCAGAATTTTTGCCTGGAAGGGTATTACACACCTGTTTGTTCGAGCCTGGCATCGCGAACAAATATTGAGACATAGCTTGAAATGAGTTTGCGAACTCTGAGTAAAGTAGGAAGACATAACAAAAATGTATTATAACTAGCATTCAAAGGGGAGCTACCCAATGATGTACCGAGACACTTTTCGTTGGGGGGTGTGGGCACTTAGACCAATTGACCATCAAATTTTACTACAGGAGAGAGGAAGGGTCAGAAGAAGATACTGCGCACAACTCTCATATAATAAGGCTGAATTTTAACCTAAGTTCCTGCAAATTTGAGAAATATTGGGAAGAGGGGGAAGGCCCCTCATCGGCACATCTCTAGGGCTACCCACCAATATCTTCTATAGTGTTAACAATGATGGCTTTACCCCCTAAGCCTCAGTACTACTTCCTTCTTTAATTACCACCACTGGAGTTGAGGATACCAATGCAATAAATTCCCCATGCCTCACTCAATAGATGTTTGAAGTTAATTGAGAGTTCTGAAGGAGTGGACATGCTGCCGTAAAGAACATCGGATTAGCAATGATCGTGGGACGCATAAATTTGATTGGTAGACAGAAATACAGCCACTACGTCATCACTGCACTAAACTATCGCATGACCTTGTAAATAACTTCTTAGCATACACTTGCATATCCCCAGGGCTGCCGAGAGAATTCTGAGGACCTAGGGCATGAGAGAAAGACGAGACCCCAGTTGAGCGAACCGAGCAGAAAAGTTTAGGGGTTGAGAAATTATCTTTGGTTAATCACGGCTGGCTTACTTTATGAAGCTGCCAGACCTTGACGCAGTGGGTGTTATGAGTCCCTTTGCAGTCTATCGCCCTAGGGCGATTTGCCTATCCTGACCCCCTCTCATCGGCCGTGCCCATCCCTTGCATTCATCTTTCTCCGAATTACAAAAAAGGAACGATCATATTATCTGAATTTATATCTTATACTATTTCTAACAGAAATGTAGGCATACCTTCGTAATCGTTTCTCTAGCCACAATGTATGTCTTCAATGGTAAGCTCGCTACATCTCAGTCTTCCTCAACAAGGCTGCATAAGGAAACTGAAGAAAGACGCAATCTTCTCTATCTCAGATTTCCCTGTCATGGAATTCAATAAAGTTTATTCCCTTGTTGTTCCTACGTAACATATCAAACAATGGCTTCAGATTCTCGTTAATCATATTGACATGCAGTCACTTAGCAACATACGCCTTTCTGCTTCCTATATTTCTCAATGATTCTTCGCAGCATCATAGCTCAAACAGCAACATTGCTGTGATGATGAATTGAGAATGTTGTAGAATAGCTCTTGTTGGTAGGATGCCTTAGTAATTTTCATTTGATTTAAGAAGTTCATGAGTGGGCAATTGACTGAATTGAGTTATCCAGCCACTTCTCAGGAGCCTAGTATTCCTGGATTCTCTGCGACATGTATAGATCGCTACATTTCCTCATCATCCTTCATAAGGAATTTGGACAACAATCAACTTCTTTTATCCATAACAGCTTATGTCTAGTATCTCATTCAAGGGACGACGGAATGATACTTTCGTTGATACGATGAGCAATGTGATGTTAATCGATGAAAGTAAGGGAAACCTAAAAATGCATAAAATGCTGCTAAAATTGTGAAAATGTTTTTATGGCTGATGAAAGTCGATGATTTTGGAATGGCAACCGCTGCATCTTGCGTACCAGTACACCCTTTGACAAATTGTAAGGTTCTTTCTAAAGGTTCTCCAGTACTACATAAATACATTCTTAATTCTATATTTTAGTGATAGAAGATAGTACAGTTTGCGCTAAAGTGTACCTTAACATAAATAAATTAAACAGCCTTCATGGATATACACACTCCTTAAAGATCGCAGATACCCAAGAACTACTCACTCCATACTGACTATAGATACTCGAAAACTACAAGTTCAGGGGCTGAGCCATACATCACAGAATGGGGGGATTGTGGGTGCCACGCCCTAATATTCCAAAACGATATCGATCTCGCATTCATTTCAAAAGCTTGCTAAAGGTCCTTCTACCCAATTCTTATATTTACTCATAGAAGTAGGTCGAATTAGAAAATAGATCTTAGCGAGAAATGGTGGGGAGAGAGGCACAGTTCTCCCAGTCCCCTTGTGGTGCTGTTACTGTATAAGGTCCATAATAGCAACATGTACGCGTTCCATTGCTGTAATGGCTTATAAACACAGTTTGGCATCTACGACACCTAATAGGATATTTCAATTGATGCATGCTTGGTATTCAGCAAGAAAAGTCTAGTTTTCTTGACTTGGAACTTCTAGCAAGGCTACTTTCAGCCTATTTCCATTCAATACCAGATTGTTATTCCCTCTTGGCAAAATTGGAAATATTTCTTTGACATTTAACTTAGTTTCTTGCAATTCAAGCCTCTTTAGTGAATGTAGCTTGCCTGTAATCTTCATTTTCAAGTCATCAATTCTAATAAGGTTAAAGCTGTAACCAAAGTTAACTAGCGTATCTTGTAGAAAAATTGGCCCATGCAGACCTACATTGTTCAGAAAGAGAGTCCCCAATCTTGGAAACTTCAAGAAAAACGATCTGTTTATGTGCAGTAGTGGGTTGTTTGACAAGTTAATCTCTATCACTGTCAAAGGTATGTCTTTCGGAATATGTGTCAGGCCTGCAGAAGGGCAGCTGAATATTGTTTTACTGCAATGGCATTTGCTGGGGCACTGTATTGAATGTGATGACATCACCATTATCTGCATTAATAGTAACTTCATGCAGGCATTTGCATTGATTGTTAGATCCATTCTTCTCACATACGCTTCGATACTCATCTTACCTGAGGATGGAGAGATCTGAAAGATTGATTATATAAATATTATTATGGAATACTTTTTTGAGAAGAGATTTTAGGCTATTGATAGTGAAGGCGGATAACTCAGGTATTAAAGCATAGAATATTTTAGTATAGTAAGGGTATACCTAAAAGGGGGCGAAGTGGCCCCAAGGTGACATCGAGTCGGACTCTTCTTGGCAAAAGTTGTTGACCAAAAGCAAATACACAAGTTTTTAATAAGACAATCTCTAATTTTCTTGATTATCAATTTTCTTGCGGATATTTTATTATGAAAAACACATGTAAACGACAAGTATTCCCAAGTATTTGTAGAATACACATATTTCTTCTAAAATGCCCTGCATATTAAGTCCATTTGCCTCCTTGAAAGTTGTTGAAAAGTCGTCACTGGTTTGAGACGATTAAATTACCAAGAAACAAATGGAGCAAACTATATACATTGCAATATGCTACCGGGAAATTTCAAGAAGCACACATGTTGTAAAGTTATGATTTGCAAGCTTATGATTGAATCATATCAGTCGCTTAAGTAAAACGACCAATGTGCATTGTTGCTAATGTAAGACTTTGCAGTCATTTTTAAGCTGATAATCAACAATAGAGAGGATCTTGCTTTTTCGTATAATTGTTCGTTTATAGAGCATGTTCACCATCTTGCCAGCTGCTTAATACAGCAAAAGGAAGTTATTTAATAATTTCTTTCATCATTTACAGTTTATTGATATGCCTTTCGAAATTCAAGTATTCCATCGCAAATCTCTCTATATATAATTCAATCTTACAATACGATCAGTTATTGTTGCAAGACAAGCTCTTACAACCAACGGTAGGCCTATTCAACAGAGTGAGAAAAACAGTGGCTGCTTGTCCAATGCAGCTGGCCGGGATCAGCGTTACCAAGAAAGTAGAGTTATATGTTTCATAATAATAGATCGGTGATTTGCTTCCTCTTCGTATAGACCTATGCTGTTGTTTTCTCTATCAGGAAGTAAAAATTGCGGTTCATTACTATCATGCCGCATATTTAGGGCTAGCCTGATTGTTTTGATGTTCTACCAATCAGACTAAAGCTGGACACGACCTTTCACCTTAATTCCTCTCTCTGATTAGTCTATTATATATATATCCACTACGTCATTTGGGGCGGGCTAGCTGTAACTAGCCCTGAGGAATTCAGTTTATTGTATACTTGTAAGCACTCCGGCATCCAACGCAACATTATGGTTTCGACCGATTGTGAAGTTGTCCCCATTTATTTTAGAGAGAAGATGATTCTGATATCAGATTGTTTTTTAAGAATGATGTATAATTCAACAGTCTCCTGAGAAAATTCTTCCCGTCTCCTTACAGTAAAGTGAAGCTCTGAGTGAAGAGATTAGGTCTAGTTTCATATTTACGTTGTATTGAAGGGTTGGATTCGAGGCTAGTGAATACTTTGCGAGGCAAAAGAATAAACGGGTAAATTTTTGCTATAGACAATGTTCCAAATTAACGAGGTACTCTCTCTTTAAGGTTCTGTCATGCTCGGTTTTTAGCAAAATAACTTTGATTCTCACTGTCATATCCAACATCCAATATTAAATCGTTTCTGATATGACGAGCTAATGCACTACCTGCAAATGATAAGTGCAGGAGCCCGTGGTGTAGAGGTGGGGAGGGCACGAAGGTGCAGCTGTAAGCATAGGGGTACAGCCTCTCGTAGTCAGTAAATTTCATGGAAGTAAAATGCCACTGTAGAAAAGATCTTTCTTTTGGCAACAAAATACTTAATTAAAAACTTGTGAGAAATGGTTAGCTGGCAAGATTTTGAGCACTATTTTGAAGCAACAAAATAGGTCTCTTACTGGAACAATCTTGCAGTTTCTTATATAATTTGGTGGACAATGCTCTTAGTTTCTTATAAACGACATGGACGAAAAGCGCCCCCCCCCCAGCTACCAACCTCCTTTTACAGCACTGTCAGGAACTAATATTCGATACTCTTATGCGGAAGAATTTGGTTGAGGAAGTAAAGTTCGACAGACACAACTGTTGTTTGCTACAATACTGCTAAGGAATGTTTTGTTGAATNCCCCCCCCCCCCCCCAGCTACAAACTTCCTTCTACAGCACTTTAGGGAACTAATATTCGATACTCTTATGCGGAAGAATTTGGTTGAGGAAGTAAAGTTCGACAGACACAACTGTTGTTTGCTACAATACTGCTAAGGAATTTTTTGTTGAATAAAAAGTTGTTGAACTGTTACAAGTCATTTTCATCAATTACTGATGCTAATCTATACTACAAGGTCCAGCAAAACAAGGCTCTTTTGAAATAAATTTGTAAACTGAGAGAAAGTCAACAAGTCTCTGTAACTGTGACTGTGTATGCAGTTACTTTGATCAATATCTTTCTTTGTCACACTGAAACAGTACAATTCTTGTAAAGTAGAGCTATTTTAGACGTGTTTCAACATTAAAATGAAAATACCTTCTTCAGCATGTATCTTGTCTTCAGCCTATGCACTCATCGAATAACTAGGGATTTGTAATCTTGGAGCTCAGATTTCAATAAGGAAACTAAAAGTTAAGCGAAAGCATCTGTTTAGGCATGACTGTATGCCACTGATCAGTAGCGGATATTAAAGAGGAAGGGGACAAGGTGCCCCAGCTGCTTTGGCAAAAGTAGTAAAACCAAAAGCTACATACACAATTTTTAATAAGAAACTCACATTTTTGTTTGAGTCTAACTTCTCTTGTACACCTTTTCTTATGAAAAATATGTGAAGTTGACAAATATTCCCAAGTAATTGTCGAGGACACAAGTTTCTTTTAAAATACTTGGCACATTCAGCCTCTTTCTCGACTCTGCTTTTTCTTGAAAAACCGCTACTACCACTGATCGTTTCAGCCAAAAGCCTCTTAAAAAATTGCATATCATATTTTCCTACGTTAAGGTCATAAGTGGCGTCAGAGAAGTGTTTGGAGGAATGTATTTTTCGAGTTTTCCATGTTTATAGGTTTGCGCAAAAACGGACTTAAAGTCTGTGGGTGTGGCTCTAGCACTTGCAAGCTTTGGCAGCATCTTGCAGCCCTCCGAACACCCTTCACGGTTCCTAAGGGGACTGCGCACCCAAGTCTGGGAATTACTACATTATAACGTCTCAATGGACTTACCCACTCTCTGAAGACAACAGATGCTGGAGAGGTACAACTTCCTTAATAGCAAAATGTAAGCATTCCAACACTGCAAATCCCTATATAAATACTTTATCTTCGAAGTTAACGGTTCACACAACAAGTTGGTGAAGCATCACAAATACATCTGATAGTATATCAGTTTAACTTTTACTCACACAGGTTGACAATTGGAGAAGCTAGAATCTACAAGATTCTAGATTTTCCATTTGTCATCCTGTGTGACATCTTTTTGCCTCTTTTCCACGTCCTAGAGAGAGACTACTGCAATTAACACGATTAGATAGTGGAAGAGTTTGAGCTATGGCTGTCCTTTGAGAAATTTCGAGCCGCAAAAAGTAAGACTACCTTCTGATTATTGCTCTTGGACAGTTTCTGCAGAGACATTTTCAATAACGCCAACGAGTGCACAGGAATGTTTTCTTCCTCGGTATTTTGCACCTAGTGGAGATTCATCATCATTGAAGAGACTTGGCCTAATGAAAAAGTTACTTNACAAGCATATCTTGTACTTTTTATACTCCACAAACTTTGAAAGTGATGCTGTAGCCAACACAGAAATGCAGAATTCCGAGATTACTTCCTAGCGTAGTGACGAGGCCCCTCCAATTTGAAATACGCTTCAACCCCCTGTTACCTATATACAACACTTATTACAGTATTTCTAAGCTCTTCTTGCAATAATCTTCTCCACTCCCAACTGTGCGAATCGTCCTACAATGAGAACGATGAGCAAAGAGTTTATGACAATCAGAAACATTCCTACTTTCCATGATTCTGGATCATTTCCTTTCGAACCCTTCATTCCACCTATGCTCGATTGAATAACTGCACCTGCTGAGAGATTTATTGGAATAATCCACAAGGAAAGCATCTGCAACATGTTCTCAAAGTTGTCTTTCATAGGCTTTTTGATTGCATGCAATATTGCAAATGTTATGCCAACGATGATCATAGTAGAAAGCCCTATTTTCGTATGATACAAAAAGAGTGCAGCACCTGTTGTCATAATGAGTTTTCTTGCCATCTCTACCACCTCCCAGTACCAGAATTTAGCCTTATAATTCTCGTAGGTAAATCTAAGAGCGCACTTAAGGACGGGTGGCATATCTACTGACCGCTCATCAATTATTAATGGGTCAATACAATTCCTTTCCTCGCTGACATCATTTAAGTGAACCTCTTCCAGTCCATCTTCCCTAAGAGTTTCTACGTATTGTCTGATGCTTCTTGCTCCTACATGATCTCCATCCTTGCGTAAAGAATCTCGCAACACAATCCACAAAGCCAATGGCAACCCACATAGAATAACAAAGAAGGAATATGCTGTAACGAGAGTGTACTTATGAGTGGACATAGTGGGGCAATTCAAACTGTAATCAGACCGAAGGAAGTTTATGGAGTGCTGACACACCTCATTATCACCAACAGTGCATATAACATCACAGCTTGCTGGTAGAATGTAGGTAACTCTTGCTGACATCAAAGGGTATGTGATGAATACGAATAATGATGCAATTCTCACACAATTTCTCGCACATAGATTTCTCCTTCGTTTTATGTAGAAGTCTGAGGTTTCATGATAGTACAGGCAGCATGTTCTGACAAGAAAACATATGAAGCAGAGAATGGGGAATGTGAGAAATACAGTAAAACTTAGCCAGAACTCTTTAACAGCATCCATTGTCCATTTTGGATTAATACATCGTAAAGATGGAATTCGTACAATTTCAAATTGAATATACTCCATCATTGAGATAATTGCAACCAAATTGGTGGGCCAGTTGATGGTGTTGTATGCATTCATCACTCCAATTAAGGTCTGATAGAACCCAATCAGTATCTTGAAACTCGAGATGAATAAATCTACAAAAGAACGATTTGAATTATCATCAGATGCTGACATCCATGCGACTCTAGACCTATCGTATTTCTTGTCAGACACGATATAGCACAAAAGGAGAAATAGTGCTACAATTCCAATCCATCTCAATATGATGACGTGAACTTGTGGACACTTGACGCATGTATTGAAGTTTCTTTTATATCCTTCACTGCATACGCCACACAGGACTCCTGTGTATCCCGAAGAACAGCTTGAATGAATTCCACCTTGACATGACCCACGCATTGGACATTTAATTGGTATTGGTAATGGACATTTGAAATGCATTGTGTTTCTGTCGTAGCTATTATTAAACGTCTCTAAATTGAGAATATATGATTGAAACTGTTGTTTGCATGACCTATTTGACAATTCCGTCCCATTCCAAGTCATCCAAAATCCTTTTTTCAGTTGAGGATAATCTCGAACACATTCAAATCCAGCATGTCTGCATCTTTTGCATTCATTAAAGCGATGTCGTCTGTAATATCCTTTTAGGCACCTACATGCTCTCGTCCCTGCTAACTCACTTGTATTTGTTCCTAGAGGGCAAGTCTGACAATCAGATGCGTCTTTACCTGGACTGCTAGAAGGTGGAACATACTGCCCTATTGTACAGTTTTTGCACCTTAGACTTGCTAGCTCATCTTGGTAGAATGATCCGGCTGGGCATGGCAAGCAGTCTAAGTTAGGATTAGCTCTCTCATCAGTTCCACGATAGAATCCACGTTGACAGGCTCTGCAGCTAAACCGATTATTCTTGCTTCTCCATGAGCAATGGTAGCCATCATATCGTAACGCGTTGATCGTCATTTCAATTGAAATATCGGACGATGAGTAGCAATATATGGAAAGTTTCCTCTTTGATGACAATGTGATTGCAGTCAGGTCATTGCACGACACATAAATTCTAGAGTGACTGCTGATACCTCTGAATACTGATGTGTTCAAGTGCCTTAATTTCTTATTTGAGTAAAGAGTTAGAGTATTTGGTAGTCTTTTCATGCCAAGAATGAAGTCATCAACATTTGAAAGACTGTTTTTGTGCAAGAATAGTGCGCTAACTGAGGTGTTGCCAAGAAGGCTACGAGGAATACTTTCGATGTTGTTTCCATGAAGAGAAAGGTAGCTGATAAATTTTTTGTTCTCGAATGCTCTCTCTGAAATCTCTCTAATTCTGTTCCTTTGAAAATGTGCCTCTACCATAAAGGGACTGCTCCCAAGTGCAGCTGCATCAAGTCTACTGATGTTGTTGTTTGCAAAGTTAACTACGATAACTTTGCAATGTTTTAAATCTATTTTACTAATTCTGTTGTATCCCAAGAGTAACTGCTCTACATATTGCATACCCAGCTTGCTTGCATTAAACTGTTCCAGCTTGTTACCTGTCATGTCAAGTATCGAATGGTCTTTCAGGGTCTGAAATATTTTATCTGGTAGGTCTACTAATAGATTATTTGATAGGATGATATGAGTAATGTTCTCTACGCAATCAAAAGCATTTGCTTCTATTACTTTAAGAGAGCATAAATCACAGTGAAACGATATCAAATGGATGCAACCTTTGAGGTCATCCTGTCCAAGAGAAGTAAGGCTATTTCCATTTAATACAAGGTATTGGATTCCTCTCGGCAAAATTCGAAGGATCTCTTTCGTGTTCAAGTTTGTCCATTGCATGTCAAATCGCTTCAGTGAATGTGTGTTGTTCAGCATAATTTTCAAGGACTCAATCGTAATTTTGTTATAGGAGTAGTCAAGCCATGTTAGTGATTTAGGAAGAAGAATGTGCCCTGTTAGGTTACAGTTACTGAGGAAGAGCTTCTGTAAGCTTTCAAACTTCAAGAAGTAAGATCTGTTTATAGGAAATAGCTTATTACCAGACAATTCGATCTTTTCTACAGTCAAAGGAATGGCTTTTGGGATCTCTGTTAAACCTGCAGAAGGGCATTCAATCACTTTGTCATTGCATTCCTTGCATTTCTTCGGGCACCTTATGGAATGTGATGAAATCATCATAACTATTATCAGCATGAATAGGAATTTTATCCAGTGACTCGTATGTGTTGTTGGATCCATTATTCTCACAAATTTATGATTACTGATGTACTCTGTAAAATATTAAAACATGTCATTCATTAAATTTAACTAATAACTATGATAAATTACTACAAGTGTATAATATATAAGTAAATTATTCATTTATATTTTGCAAAAGAGGAGATTGGCAATTGAAGTTGCTTACTTACCTAAGCAGCTATTAACTATTAAATTAATTTATTAGCACTTATTTACAATTCTCTGCAATGACTTTAGAAAGCCTGCCATTGGATTTTAGGATCATCATATCACTAAGTCTTTCGTTCGAGTATTGCAAGACATTCTCTTGCTTTAAAATTCTAACAATATATGCAGAAGAATGTTTTCATCGCAGAGTACTCCAACCTCCAAAACCATGATATAGAGAGGATACGTAAATGCCTAGTTTTTCATACAAAATTGCCAAAGGGATGAAACCAAACATAATGGAGACTTGGGGTCAATCACCGTCCTACCTCCCCACCTCCCTAATTTGCCATTTTGCTGGGTAAAAATGGTAGTACAATGCACTCCTTCAGGGTGGCTACCTTGGCCTCAGGACCATTGGTTACTTACTGTTACTAAATACAAAGAAAGAGAGAGAAAAGATAGGTCATGTGAGTGAAGTCGTATGTATTTGGGCAGTTGGGGCAGGTAGGGCATCTCCCTCCAAGGAGTTTTTCTGATTAGATAGTTTTTCTGTTTATGAATGGACTCTTTCCTTCAAAACTACACCCGTATACAGCATAACTAGCTTGGCTATAAATGGCACTTGATCTGCCTTGTGCATTTTACAGGACGAATGACACAAAGTCATGTACTCTGACTAGAGGGAGATCTAGCCAATCATATGATTTGTTTACATTTCGTCAGTGATCTCATGCTGCACCTTTGATACAGAACAGCAGAACCTATCGCATTGTTTCAGAGGACATTCCAGTTTGCCACATTGCATTCAACTCAACCCTGAAAATTCGTCAAGATCAAGCTCTTGCAATAGTACAATTTTTGTAAATGGCGTAAAAGTGGTGTTGTTAGTCCATGCACGTGATCAGGGAGCCATTTTGGTACTTGTGCCAGCTCCCTCGCTGGTCACGTGCTCGACCTATTCATTTGATATTTTTCTTCATTTTGCTTTTCCTTTTCAACCATATATGGAGAGTTCTTGGCCCGAGATTTATTTATTGTTTTTCGTATGTAAAAGATGTAAGTACATTCTGTTTCAGAGAGTGGAAAAGTGAACTTGCCGATATAAGACGCAATTTTCGGACGTAAGTTTTAGAAATAAAAGTTTAGACGCAAAAAGCAAAAGCCATGGCGCTTTGATAAGTTACACATTGCCGTTTGTTCATTCTGCCGTTAAAGTTTCTTGTTCTTGTGGTTTGCAAAGTTGACGAACAGAAGCCGTGTCTTCTCTGCGTCTGATGCTGCCATTACAAGTTTGAGGTCGTGAATTTATTAGTTTAAATGATTTATCTACGTTTTGAGTATATTACTAAGCCTTCGAACTCATACATCTGTGATACCCCCTTGAAAGCGGTAAATGAATTTGAGCTGCCATCTCATTGGTTTTAAAAGGTCAAAGGTCAATAAATTCAAGCTGCCATCTGATTCGCTTAAAATCGAGTGTGAATTAGCATCGCGTTGACCATATGGGACAGGGTTGAATGTGCTCTGCTCTCCTGAGCTGAACTGTAGTCGGCATTTTTGTTCACCACAGGAGTATTCATAATCATTTTAAGTGAAGACAGCATACGGCCTCCACACACCCTCGCATGTGCAGTCCGTACAATTTTTTTCCTTTTCTACTCAAGGCCTATAGTATATTTTGGGAGGGCCAAGTCATTTCATTCCAAGTTCATCTTGTCCTGAATAACGATTAAAGGGGTTGTGCGGAGGCCGTAGGCTGTCTTCACTACGCGGGGCTTGAGGTGTGCTAGACATCCACTTTTAATTTTAATGTGCCCCACCCACCAGAAATCCTAAGCACCGCCTTTAGGCCAAACACAAACCACTTTTGCAGGGCAACCTCTGATACCCCCTACAAAAATTTAGTAAAATTATGTTCTTGCAAAAGATGTCCATTTCTGGGAGGAAGGTGATAATATGAACCATGATTAAGATATATATCTTGATTGTAGGTTCTTAGTTATAACAAGCAACTATTTATATAAGACCATTCAATTCCTACCTGGTTCTTTACAAATTTTATTATTGGCTATGAACTGTTTCTTGTTTCTGGAAAACATTTGCTGAACAAGAGACGATTCTTTACTTTCAACAATAATGTGAGATCAGGGTTTACCTGAAAGTCTGAAAGCAATCGCCTCAGTTCTGATTCTTAAAAATATGCTGCTTCCCATCTTTAAGTCTTTTGCCTAATCAGGAATGTACTTCCTTCACGGTCAATGTTTTACGCATTGTATTTAATCACAATGGAGAGTTTCTTTCCAAAAGTTAATCCATATTGTGGTTTCAACATGGTTCTCAATGGTAAACAACATTATATGATACTTGGATCATTATTAGAATTGCAAAATTCTAACATATTCTACAGCTTTTCTTATCTAGGGAAGCCATTTATATACTATTTAACATCCATTAGCTAAGCTTACACGTTGTCCTGTCGGACGAACACGAACATTTTCTTTCACCGTGAAAAGAGGAAACTTAGTAAGCTAGTATTCATGACATTAGCTATGTCACAAATACAGTAGTGCCTATGTAGCAGTTTATTAACTATAACTCAGAAGATTAAAACAAACACAGTGTTGCAAACTTACATGCAATTTATCAACATTTGAATTTTTCGTAGCTAGTACACCTGTCAAGACCAGACCCTTTAGAAAGCATACCGGATATATTCTGTGGAACGTCTTCAGACAGTGGGACGCCTTCATCGAATGCTCTTTCAAGACGATAAATAGGCACAAATTTGCGGATATAAATTGAATATTTTGTGGATTTTTAGCCAGAAGTTTTGTTGGGAAGGGTATGACACCCATTCTTGTTCGAGTCTGGCATAGCGAACAAATGTTGAAATATTGCTTGAAATGAGTTTGCAAATTCTGTGCAAAGTAGGAAAACTTTACAAAATGTGTAATAACTTAGCATTCAAAGGGGAGCTACCCAATGATGTGCCGAGACACTTTTCGTTGGAGGGTGTGGGCACTTAGACCAATTGACCATCAAATTTTACTAAAGGAGAGAAGAAGGGTCAGAAGAAGATACTGCGCCCAACTCTCATATAATAAGGCTGAATTTTAACCTAAGTTCCTGCAAATTTGAGAAATATTGGGAAGAGGGGGAAGGCCCCGCATCGGCACATCTCTAGGGCTACCCACCAAAATCTTCTATAGTTTTAACAAGTATGGCTTTACCCCCTAAGCCTCCTTTTCTACTTCCTTCTTTAATTACCACCACTGGAGTTGAGGATACCAATGCAATAAATTCCCCATGCCTCACTCAATAGATGTTTGAAGTTAATTGAGAGTTCTGAAGGAGTGGACATGCTGCCGTAAAGAACATCGGATTAGCAGTGATAGTGGTATGCATAAATTTGATTGGTAGACAGAGATACAGCCACTACGTCATCGCTGCACTATACTATCGCATGACCTTGTAAATAATTTCTTAGCATATACTTGCATATCCCCAGGGCTGCCGAGAGAATTCTGAGGACTTAGGGCATGAGAGAAAGACGAGACCCCAGTTGAGCGAACCGAGCAGAAAAGTTTAGGGGTTGAGAAATTATCTTTGGTTAATCACGGCTGGCTTACTTTATGAAGCCGCCAGACCTTGACGCATTGGGTGTTATGAGGCCCTTTGCAGTCTATCGCCCTAGGGCGATTTGCCTATCCTGACCCCTCTCGTTGGCCGTGCCCATCCCTTGCATTCATCTTTCTCCGAATTACAAAAAAGGAACGATCATATTATCTGAATTTATATCTTATACTAATTCTAATAGACATGTAAGCATACCTTCGTAATCGTTTCTCTAGCCACAATGTATGTCTTCAATGGTAAGCTCGCTACATCTCAGTCGTCATCAGCAAGGCTGCATAAGGAAACTGAAGAACGACGCAATCTTTTCTATCCCAGATTTCCCTGTCATGGAAGTCAATGAAGTTTATTCCCCTATTATTCCTACGTAACATATCAAACAATGGCTTCAGATTCTCGTTAATCATATTGACATGCAGTCACTTAGCAACATACGCCTTTCTGCTTCCTATATTTCTCAATGATTCTTCGCATGCATCATAGCTCAAACAGCAACATTGCTGTGATGATGAATTGAGAATGTTGTAGAATAGCTCTTGTTGGTAGGATGCCTTAGTAATTTTCATTTGATTTAAGAAGTTCATGAGTGGGCAATTGACTGAATTGAGTTATCCAGCCACTTCTCAGGAGAGCCTAGTATTCTTGGATTCTCTGCGACATGTATAGATCGCTACATTTCCTCGTCATCCTTCATAAGAAATTTTGGACAACAATCAACTTCTCATATCCATAACAGCTTATGTCTAGTATCTCATTCAAGGGACGACGGAATGATACTTTCGTTGATACGATGAGCAATGTGATGTTAATCGATGAAAGTAAGGGAAGCCTAAAAATACATAAAATGCTGCTAAAATTGTGAAAATGTTTTTATGGCCGATGAAAGTCGATAATTTTGGAATGGCAACCGCTGCATCTTGCGTACCAGTACACCCTTTGACAAATTGTAAGGTTCTTTCTAAAGGTTCTCCAGTACTACATAAATACATTCTTAATTCTATATTTCAATCATAGAAGATAGTACAGTTTGCGCTAAAGTGTCTCTCAACATAAATGAATTATATAGTCTTCATGGATATACACACTCCCTAAAAGACCACAGACACCCAAGAACTACTCACTCCATACTGACTATAGATACCCGAAAACTACAAGTTCAGGGGCTGAGCCATATATCACAGAATGGGGGGATTGTGGGTGCCATGCCGTGAGATTGCAAAAACGATTTCGAGCTGAAATTCATTTCAAAAGCTTGCTAGAGGTCCTTCTACCCAATTCTTACATTTACTCATACAAGTAGATCGAATTAGAAAATCGATCTTAGCGAGAAATGGTGGAGAGGGAGGCACAGCTCTCCCAGTCCCCTTGTGGTGCTGTTTCTGTACAAGGTCCATAATAGCAACATGTACGCGTTCCATCGCTGTAATGACTTATAAACACAGTTTGGCATCTACAACACCTAATAGGATATTTCAATTGATGCATGCTTGGTATTCAGCAAGAAAAGTCTAGTTTCCTTCACTTGGAACTTATTGCAAGGCTACATTGAGGACCGTTTTTATGGGAAAGATTCTCCATTGCCCCAATACTTCAATCAGAGACTGTCACTGCAACACAATGGACGATTCCTTCTTAGAGATTTGGAAGACATTGAAATTTAAATGAGCAATATGTACGTCAATGCAGAAGACAGTTACAGCCTTTTTGACTGGTAATTATATAATATATTGATAGAATACAAAATAAGATCGCCTAATATACAATATATGCATACTTCAAAAGAGAAGAAAATAACTGCTTTTTTGACAATTAAATACATTATATATTGAAAGAAACTAGCAATACACAGTTCGAAGAATATTCACCATTTGAACGTTTTTATAAGCATACCATGACTTTTTATAAGCGTACTTGAAACAAGGCACCATTGTAGAATTCAACAAGTCCTGTCCTTTCAACCGAGACAGTGCACCCTCCATTTCTTCATACAATGCCTAATCCTATGATTCTCAGACTAGGAGGAAGTACACCCTGCAGGGAAAATTTAATGTTTAAGGGAGACTTTGTGAATTGCCAGTATCCATCATAAACGGTGCTGATGAGATCATAACAATTAGAAAAGCATCAGGTCTACCTGTTGCATACTAGCAGGAACCTCTTTTATTGAAGTGTAAAGTCAAAGGAAACTGCAATGAAATTGTTGGGAAATATGAGCCCCACTGATACCTGTAGTGTTGCAAATACTTGAGTCAAGTAACACTGAGTAAGGGAGGAGGATGGAATGCTGACGCTCTTTTGTAGTATACTTCAGAGAACGTGTTCCAAGACAATTGTCAAGCAGCACTCGTACATAACATCAACAATGGTAGATATCTATATAGCTGTGCAACTTACACTACAATTAGAGAAATAGGAAATATGAAATGAAATATAACATATGAAATGAAAAACATCAAGCGTATCAAAGTGTTTCTAAGCTCTTCTTGCAATAATCTTCTCCACTCCCAACTTTGCGAATCGTCCTACAATGAGAGCAATGATTAGAGAGTTTATGACAATCAGAAACACTCCTACTTTCCATGATTCTGGATCATTTCCTTTCGAACCCTTCATTCCACTTATGCTCGATTGAATAACTGCGCCAGCTGAGAGATTTATTGGAATAATCCACAAGGACAGCATCTGCAACAAGTTCTCAAAGTTGTCTTTCATAGGCTTTTTGATTGCATGCAATATGCCAAATGCTATGCCAACGATGATCAAAGTAGAAAGCCCTATTTTCGTATGATACAAAAAGAGTGCAGCACCTGTTGTCATAATCAGTTTTCTTGCCATCTCTATCACTTCCCAGTACCAGAATTTAGCCTTATAATTCTCGTATGTAAATCTAAGAGCGCACTTAAGGACCGGTGGTGTATCCAATGATCTCTCGTCACCTATAGAATAGTCAATCAAATTGTTTTCGTCTTCTGTGTCAGAGATCTCTTCCATTCCATCCTCTCCAATAGTTGTTACATAGTGCCTGCTTCTTCCTGGCAACGCACGCTCTCTATTCTTACGTAGAGATTCCCGCAATACAATCCACAAAGCCAATGGCAACCCACATAGAATAATGAAGAAGCAATATGCAGCTACCAGAGTGTACTTATGAGTGGACATAGTGAGGCAATTCAAACTGTAATCAGAGCGAAGGAAGTTTACGGAGTGGATGCACACCTCATTATCACCAACAGTGCATAAAACATCACAGCTTGCTGGTAGAATGTAGGTAACTCTTGCTGACATCAAAGGGTATATGATAAATACAAATAATGATGCAATTCTCACACAATTTCTCGCACAGAGATTCCTCTTTCGTTTTATGTAGAAGTCTGAGATTTCATGATAGTAGAGGCAGCATGATCTGACAAGAAAACACATTAAGCAGAGAATGGGGAATGTGAGAAATATGATGAAGGTTAGCCAGAACTCTTTAACAGCATCCATTGTCCACGTGGGATTAATGCATCGCAAGGAAGGAATTCGTACAATTTCAAATTGAACATACTCCATCATTGAGATAATTGCAACCAAGTTGCTGGGCCAGTTGATGGTGTTGTATGCATTCATCACTCCAATTAAAGTCTGATAGAACCCAATCAATATCTTGAAACTCGAGATGAATATGTCTACAAAAGAACGATTTGACTCATCATCAGATTCTGATATCCATCTGACTCTAGGCCTATCGTCTGTCTTGTCAGACACAATGTAGCACAGCACGATAAAGAGCATAACAAGTCCAATCCATCTCAAAATTATGACGTAAAGTTGTGGACAATTGACGCATGTATTGAAGTTTCTTTTATATCCCTCACTGCATACGCCACACAGGACTCCTGTATATCCCGAAGAACAACTTGAATGAATTCCACCTTGACATGAGCCACTCATTGGACATTTAATTGGTATTGGCAATGGACAATTGAACTGCATTGTGTTTCTGTCGTAGTTATTGTTAAACGTCTCTAAATTGAGAATGTATGATTGAAACTGTTGTTTGCATGAGTTATTTGATAATTCAGTCCCATTCCAAGTCATCCAAAATCCTTTTTTCAGTTGAGGATAATCTCGAACACATTCAAACCCAGCATGTCTGCATCTCTCACATTCACCAAAACGATGTCGTCTGTAATACCCCTTTAGACATCTACATGCTCTTGTGCCTGCCAACTTAGTTGTATTTGTTCCTTGAGGACATGTCTGACAATCAGAAGCGTCTTTTCCTGGACTGCGAGAAGGAGGAACATACTGCCCTATTGGACAGTTTTTACAACTTAGACTTGCTAGCTCGTCTTGGTAGTATGATCCAGCAGGACATGGAGTGCAGTTTGATTTTTCTTGAGTTCTAGCATCATTTCCATTATAGAATCCTAATTGACAGGCTTTGCAAACAAAGTGCATGTGTATTTGACTCCATTGGCATTCATAACCATCATATT
>OLMO02000277.1:15326660-15338557 GCA_900291935.2 Cassiopea xamachana | reverse complement strand
CAGACAAAGTTACACCTTTTAAATTAAGAATAATTAAGAATACTGCAAGGCTCAAGCTTTAACAAGACTTTAAAATTTATTTGTATATAAATTTCAATACTGTTTCTAGATTAAATTTTGCACCATCGATATAGTATTTATTAGTGTGCTCTTTTTTTGTTTTGCTTTATGATAAAGTAAGACATCTGAGTATATTTCTTTGATTTTAAGGCAAAGCTAAACTTTTGGTAGTTAAGAATAATTTAAGAATAGTCTTAGGCTCAAAGCTAAAAACATTTTAGAATTTGAGGTATGGCAAAAAATTATGTATTATGTATTATGTATTATGTTACCACAGGGCAAGTTTAATATCATCGTTTGGAAAATTCTATAGTGTATGACTTATATTTTGTACATTCTAAACATGCATAGCTAGTTTAGAACAAGTACAGTTTCCAGTATTAGTAGAGCATTGTAAACTTTTTCCAACTAGTACAAATAGTTGCAGATGATGCTTACATAAAAACAGTAAAGCTTATTTAAGTATAAGATTTACTTCCAACACCATAAAATTACTCATTAATGCGCTTTCAACATATATCAAAATTGTGAATAAAAATGCTTGTGAGTGAATGCTATATATTTTAGCAATTCAAAACAGTTTTCTTTGCTTTTTTACTGAATTTTTGTGTCCTTTTGATTGAACTTTATCCATCTCTATATTTTAAATAACAGCACGGCATTATTTACTTTATCTTTAAGTTTTATAATAAGTTGGGAAATTCTACGGAGTATGGATTATACATTTTCTACATTTTAAACATGCTTAGAAAACTTTTAGCAATTGCAGTATCATCTCACTAGCACAAGGTATTGCAGACACTACATGCAAAAAGAAAAGCAAAGCTTATTTAAAGCTTAAATTGTTTGTCCATTTAGTAATATGCTTTCTACATAGTCTAAAATTTTGAACAAACAGTTAGTAATTTGTCTTGTATTTTAGCACTGCAAAACAGTTGTCTTTGTCTTTTTGTTGAATTTCCTTTGAGGTTTTGTAGAGCCTTGTCTTTCTCTGTATTCTAAATAACAACATGGCATCTTGTTGCCATATCTCTACATTGTACTGCAGATATCCTTGTACCTGAAATTGATATCCTTGTACCTGAAATCGATATCCATGTACCTGAAATTGATATCCTTGTTCCTGAAATTGATATCCATGTACCTGAAATTGATATCCTTGTTCCTGAAATTGACGATGAAATCAAAGAGTGGAATTTGTTGAGAATATAATACAAAGTCATTAGCTTTTTTACATTCAATGGGTACACAAACTAGAAGTGAGGAGAACCAGTTATTGGTATTTCTCTTAGGCCCAGACAATCTTTTCATAGCAAAATAACGTATAAGAATATTGAAGCTCAGATTCGCACAATTTAATGTAATTAAGGAAAAATACATAGCTCAAGGATCATTAAGACTTAGATTAATTCTTTTATTGTAAATTCAAAATTTATTGTATTTTATTGAAATTGTTTTGTTTTCATCATGAAATGGTATTTTAGTAAAGAATTGAGATTTTGAATTTTGATTTTCAAATGAATCTACACTTTTTGTCTTCCAAGTTTATATGAATAATTTGAGGATCAAAGTGTAAAAATTGTAAGAAAATCAAGGCTCAGTAAAAAAATTCGATAATTCCTATAAAATAGAACTTTTTTTACAAATAAAACAAAACAAATACATTAAAACAAAGATTACAATACATTTTCATTAGATTACTATACTATACATTTTCATTCATAAAATAGAATGTCTTTCTAGTAAAATATCTCATGGCATTTGATGAAAATAACAGCTAAAATATGGCAGTAAGAGATAATAGTTTTGGTTTTAAATGTTATTTTTGTAGACTACCATTTGATTTAGCTATCACATGTTTACAAAAATAATTAGCTATGACTTGCAGCTGATTTAAGATAAAGAAAATACTAAATATATAAAAGTTTTTAATAACAAGCGTAACCTCGCTGTTTTAGAAATGCTGTAGTTATTTTGTCGTCGTCGTCACACTTGCTACAATTGGGTTCAAATACCAACCAGCTGAAGTACGCATATAATTTTAATTACATTGAAGCTTCATGTGTCTCATTTTATTTCATCGTTCTCATACTTTGTAAATTAATGAACTTTCTTACGTGTTTTCCAATCTTTAAGACTTAAGTTGGAATATAACGACTTTTTCAGGGAGCTTCCACATGTCAGCAAGGGGACTTTCTCCATCCCTTAAAACATATTTGNGCATACCATGCAGAAAATGCATGGTTGATGAGCTAGAAGTAATGAAATGCAAGGGCACAACAAATAGGGAATGTAAGAGCTGCCCAAATGTGAGTTTTAATATTTCGATATTCAACTTTATTCAAAATATGGAGCATTTTTAACAATTTGAGCAGTCGCGCACTAATTTCATGTCAACTTATTTATGTATATGCACGCATATATATTCTAGTTATACATATATTCAGTTAATTAATTGCGTAAATAATCGGTTGATACTGCAGAACTTTGCCACAGCATGAAAAAGCAGCAACATTCTTTTGACACACTTAAAAGCTTTTTTCGTTTGACACTCATCACACTTGGGGCCAATTAGACGCATCCTAACACATTAACTGCATCTGGATATATATTTCGGTAGCCTTTAGGTCATTATCCGACGTTTTCATACTCTGATGAGTGTCAGACGAAAAAAGTTTTTAAGTATGTCAAAGAATGTAGCCGCTTTTTCGTGCCGTGGTTAATGTTAATTAATTGCCAACCTTGAAATATCATTTGAGTGCATAGATAATAAAATATTACCAAAGTGCTATGCTGCTAGTATGTATAAATGGAAGAACCTTGGCGTGTCGTAGTCCAGCAAGCCGTTTCAGTGTTCAATTTTCCAATTCTATGAAATGTTTCTTCTGCTAGAACACGTATTTGGATATCGATAAAATGTGCAAAAATTGTACATTTTGTGAGCAGGGTTTTGCCAAACCTTGCAATAGTACAAGAGATGCCGTTTGCAAGAAAGCCAAAAGTAAGATATTAAGCAGCTGTTATCACTTTAGTCTAAGCAGACTTTAACTTCACTTTGATTTATTGCAATTGGTGATGTTTTGTACGCCTACAATAAGTCTTGCTGACAAGCAAAAGTCATTTATTATCTGGTAAATAGCAAACTCTGTCTGTATGCTTGGCTATCTGTATATCTGCCTGTTTGCAACTGTCTTTCCAAAGCTTCATCTCTTATATGCATGATTTAAAGACATAGCTATATTTGTTCCTATAGTGAAGCCAGATTCGTTCAAACAAGAGACTATCATCATTGCAGTCTCTGTCTCTGTGCTTCTTATTTCTGCAATTTTTGGTATTGTGTGCCTTAGACGCTACCGAATTCAAGGTAAATCTTTTCTATTCTTTGCAATTCTTGTGTCATCTTGTTATGATTATACTAAGGCAGATGCTAATGTGCGCCAAGGGTAAAAAACACCAATTCGCTCAACATGAAAAACACCGTTGAGTAATAATTCAGGCAAATTCTACTTTGCACCAAGAGAATGGGATAAAGTATCAGTCAGTATGGACATGCTTTCTGGTGTTGTTAGTCAAAACATATCAGAAATTGAAAGCAAAGTCGCATTCTATTAGCGATTAATTGCCTTTAAAAGCTGGCCATCATGCAATGCCCTTCAATGGAAGGAAGCAGAAAAACTATAACTAGGAAACACCAGGGACATGCGACCCCCAACTCTCAAAGAGCCAAGAAAGTTGGTTCTTTATTTATNTCAATAAGCGCCCAGTTTTGTCTTTGCAAGTGCACCAGTTTCAGAGGGACAATAGTTGGAATAAATGAAAAATGAAACAGTAGATAATGGTAATCATTATAAACATCTGCTGTTTCTGTCACACCATCATATCTCGTTATTAAATAATTTTTGAGTGGTTCAATTGAACATTGTACTCAGTTTATATTCAATGAGAGACATGAAGACTTTATCCCTTTCTGAATGCCCCCTAGCCACATGATTTTTAATGCTGAAATTATTCACACCAAAAGCATACATAAAAAACTACGCTTTACTTTCCCCCGCTCATACACACCTCAGCTATTTAGACACACCACTTATTCCCGCTGCTTAGGCACCAATCATTGTTATTTGTGGGAGTGAGCTGGAAGATAGTTTTGGAAAGGTGCTGTTATTTTTTATGGCCCCCTTCCTTAGTTTCAAACAGCGAAGATGCTGCTCCCTTAAATCCAAGAAAAAAGTGTTGTAGCCCCCTTTCATAGTTTTGTAGCCCCCTTTCATAGCGTGGAAAGACAACACACATTTCACAAATACTAAAGAGTTTATGGAATAACTTGGCAAGCAAATTAAAATGAAATTATATTTGTTGATGATGACAAACTCCATCCAATACATGATAGCGCAAAGAGAGGTCTAGTGGAGTTTCAGACATAAAGGTGTTCAGATTGAGTTATCAGATCCCGAGTTTCAGCGACATGCAAGACTAGTATCTCAGGATCGGGTTGAGATACCTTAGTTAAACTTTGGAGACACAAGTGTATTAAATTCCCTTAAATTTCTTCAAAAAGTGGCCATGCAAAAAATCCATGTATGAGTTTGTAATTTCTTGGTTGCATTTGAGACGAAATAATCCAGATCTGTAGAGTGATTACACAGTAGACATACCATCACAACATCAGACCACCTCAAGTACAGAAATCACCAATCTTTAAAATTGGCAAAACCAGCGTACAAAAGCAGAAGTACAGCAGTTTGTTTTTCAAGAAAACAGCTTGTTCTATAGAAAGCAACCTCAACATCACTATTTATTTTCAAGAATAATTTAGTATAGTTCAGGGTGAAATACTTGTTGTCAATTCTGACTAATGGCTAACATAGTCCCTCTTGCTTACTGCTTTTAAATCAGCCCCCTTTTGAAGGTAAAGAAAACATGGATGGCCCCCTTAATATCCTCCTGCCCACTACTTACTACGACTGGTCCCTTAATCAATAGTATGGTGCTAAATATTTTGTAGCCAATGACTTGATAGAATATTTGCTCCTTTTTCCCATTTACATAGTTTTGCATCAACTCAATTCAGCGAAATTCTCTTCGAATTAACCTGGTTTTATTTAGGTGAGGAGACAGTCCCTGAGGAGCATGACGTTATGAATCCAAATGGGAATACAAAGTGAAAAAGGTGATACTGAATAAAATAATAGGGAAAATTAATGCTTTAATCGATTATTTTAATGCTTTTTACTTTCAAAAACTGGATTTTTAATTATAATGGTTGGTGCATGACAATGGAACTTTTCTACAAACAAAGTTACATTCTATAAAGTATTAGCAAGTAGCAAGTATCTCTGATAGCATAATGGACCAACTTACTACGTCACGTAAAACTAAACAATTGTCTATAAACGTTAAATTATTGATTATCAACATTATCATACATATGCAAGTATTTCTCTGCTTGGAAGGGAGATATTGTAACTGAGAAATAAAAGAGCAGATGTGGTGGTAAATAGTATATCATGCATAAGAAGTATATCATCAAGACAATATTGTAAAACATAAAATTATTATCATTCATTCGTCTTCTTACTATGTGTTAATTAAGCTCCCATTTTGTGTCTTTCAAGAATGCAACTAGCATACCATTCAAAGGTGGAACAATGGTTGGACACCCATCAATGGTAGCAAAGAAATGTGTTTGACTGTTGCGTTATTAATAGCGAACTAGGAATATTTTTACTGATAAGCCATAATTATTTAAGTGATTAGAATGTTTGATGCATCTAGACATGGAAGTAAAAGTCTATAGGAAACCATGTAAAACATAGAACTAGAGAATCGAAATTTGAAAGCTGATACTTGTAGGAAAAACATTCGTAAGGAAAAATTTAGTGCGAAATGGTCAATTTTTGTCTATTGAGCGATTTCAATTTTATCATGAACATTTTACATGGTTCTTTTGAATAGAAAACTAATTACTACTAACCATCTACTTGTAGTTTTCTTATCTTCAGCCACCATCCATCAACAAACATTTAGTTTTGGCATTGATATTTTTATGTAGGACGTTATCATCTTATCAGAACTAAGTAACTGATATGAATAGTTTTAGAATATGTATTTAGATTAGTGTATGATATTTGTTTTGTTGGCCATGTGGTCGTTGGTATAAAGTTATAGATATTCTTAAACTCAGGTGTATTTAATTCTTAACTAGTATCATTAAGTCTCTATCAGAGTAAGGAATATTTGGGTTGCAGTTGAATGATAATGCAAGAGAACATTATCGTAGTTTCTATTTTTATCTTATAGCTATTATAGTATATATATATATATATATATATATATATATATATATATATATATATATATATATATATATATATATATATATATATATATATATATATATATATATATATATATATATATATATATGTTATCTACTATTATCGTTCTTGATTATTTGGCAATTTTGTTGTAAGTAATTCGTAGACTATCGAAAGAAAAGATTTTTGTAGTACGAATGTTGAAGCTTTGGATATATAATGAAACAGAGGTTTGATATTATTGAATATTTTGGGAAGGATTGCAGGAAGAGAGAAAAATGGAAAATTTTGATATTAAGAGATTTTACTATTGAGAAAGTTGAAAATAGGAAAAAAGGAAGAACTTTTGTGTATTTTGATATGCACCTATCTTTTTCGCCAGAAATTCTACTTAGCTTTTTATCATAGCAATGAAATTCATAAATCCACAGCTCATATGTTAATTTTGAGTTGCTATCAGTTTGTAATACCTGACGGATACCCTTTCAACACAGAGGAAAAGTAACATTAGATAAATTTACTCTCAAGACACATTATAATTGCTATTGTGCAGAACCGGATTTTAGATTGGTTTCATACACTTAAAATTTAAGATTGTTTGTCATGTTAAAAAGATATGGCCTTCTCTGAATGATGCTACTATTTATTCATTCTAACGTGGCTGAATGTATTTCATCCTCAGCTCTGTTGGAGGGATGCTCTATCTAATTGTGGAATATTTGTAGAACATTGCAAGAACTTAAGTGTACTTTAAATTTAAGTGATTTCAAAGAAGTGGGTAGCTTCAGCTAGATAAGATAGACGTTTGTGAAAAACCATGTTTTCCTTAATTGAATTATATAGAATGAGACCAATAAGAACACCTTGGTTATGTTGCACTCAGGGGGTGATTTCTAGGGGGCTCAGGGGGTGGAGCTCCCGTGTTAATACTACTGTTCATTTTGGGGGCTGAGCCCCCTTCAAAATTCTTGTATTGTATTTGCTTTTCAATGTGTATTGGCCTTGCTTCCAAAACATTTTCTATCGCTATGATCAATTTTGCACTGCTACATGATTATTGAGACATTTCCAATTGTTGATTATATTATATCAGTATTAAACTAAATTATCATATTGGCATCTTTGAAAATACGGGCGTGGTTGCAGCTAGGCTACACCTAAGATGTGGATGTGGTTGCACTTAGAGCCCAACTTATTAAACTTTTTAGAAATCACCACTGGTTCCACTTCTACAAACCCATAGTGCAACCCTTGCATATTTTCATTTTGCTTCAAGCCATAGCTTTTTGCAAGCAATATTTACTGTGGGAAGGGGAATATGCTAGTTCAAAATGAAGGAAAAGTTGTAATAGGTTTAGGAACACTTTCTGGTGCAAAGTCCTTCAGACATATTTTAGAAAGGATTTGGTTAATTTTCTAATTGTAAATTCACATGTATCATAAAAGCAAATGGAGTGTTTCCTATGCAATTACATCAGAGTCTTAGGAAAGACCATTTATTAGTTCAAGTAGCAAGTAGTGTAGTATCTCTAGTTGCTGTAACATACTCAAGAGAAGGGGTCTGAGGGTAGTGTTACTTGTGCTGTGCGTTTTGCTTTGGCTTAAATTGCATCTTATAATATTATACTTGCTATTAGCACAGCGTTTCTCAAATAGTGGGGCTGCCCCTCAATGGAAGGCGCAATGCAATGCTAGAGGAGGCGCTCATGACCCCGGTTAACAAGTAAACATATAAACTTTTTATAGACAATGGTCTTGTTTATAGCGAGTGGGGTATCAAATGTTCTCTTTCCATAGGGGGCCTTACAGAATATAAGTGAGAATCACTGTATTAGCGATAAGGACCTTAGGTAATTCTGACGCATCTGCTTAAAATGAGGTATACTTCAATTTGACATATTAGAGATTCCCATATTTCAAAGAAGCATTTACCATCACAATTTGAGCCACGGTTGACTTGGTCAAAAGAAATTTCTTCAAATCTAATGTAACTCTTGTGGTAAAAAGGGACAATTTCTAGGGACAAAAATAAATTTACTTGGGGGAATATTAAGGAATAGAGGGCATTTGGCCCAAGATTTTGTATGTTAAGAAAAGTCCTACTTTAAGCATCTCATGGTAACCGTGTTTTATGAGAAAGTGTCTTTCGTCCCAGCACTGGAAATATCTTAGCTTTTGATGATTCCATTATCAAAGCTTTCTTCTAGGCAGGAAATTTCGAGTTCCAATGTATTGCGCATACGCATGAAAGGTAAGTTTCAAAGTCTACATAAAAACTCGAAATTTTGATAAATAAACTGAAGCTAACATAACATATATAGCGCATTTTTCGGTGTCAAAAATCCAGTATTAAAATCTTTTACATTCCTATAAACCACTATAAAATGGCTTATTCTCTACCCTGTTTACTCGCGAGCCTCTATCTGATACCCTGTAAAGAGACCCAAATGTACTTGTTTGGACATGTATGCGTGAAGCAAAATCGTCTTTGCAATGTAGCAAACTATCGATCGTCTGATTTTGCTGTTAAAGTGATTGGAGAATATTTTCTGACCACTATTCTGGGCGCTGACGGAGATCTGCCTCATTATGAGTACCCAATCAACATGCGGGAAATTCTACATAAGAATTTGTCCTCGTGCTCAGTTGAAGTATGGTCAGCATGGACAAGATCCACATTTTATTGGTTATTTTTGCAACATTAACTGTGAGTTACACATTGGTTTGCAACTGTTGAATACATATTTTTTTCATTAGTTAATTTAGTAAGTTGTAGTATTGAGAGTTGGCATAATTTTCAGGTTCAATAATGTATTGGCAATATTCGAATCGTAATGTGTAACGATTCTGACCCGTCATTAGGAATGCATTTGATTTAGGATAAAAACCATGATTTATTTCCTATAGATTATGTTACAAACCAACAACCATATACCCTTTCAATAGGCCACTTTGATATCCTACCCCCTTGCAATCAACAACCCATTTCAAGGGTTACATAGTTGAAGACTGACCAATTTATAAACGATAAGACGCGATGGATAAAACTGCAATTTCTAACAAGATTTCGTAGATGTGATCACGTAAGCTGTTTCTTAATCCTTGCCCCCTTGATTTCTGCCAAGTTCTACGCTCCTAATTAATTCAAAGTAAATCAACAAAGAAGAGAATGACAAGATTTCTTCATTGTGTTTTGGAGTGAGATGCTTAACATCAATTGTAGTTGTCCAGCTGTCATTTTGTCTTTACTGACCAAAAGCAGGTGTTTGTTTAATATTGAATAAATGTTTATCTATTTGCAAGCAAGAGTCGTAAATAAAAGGCTGATATCTTTGAGTGCTGATATTTTTGCTATGAGTCAAGGGTTAAGGAAAGTGGAAATTCTTCTGAAGTTTGTAGACAGCAAGCTTTATAGTGTATTGCAATTCAGTATTTTGGTGTGGAATTAGTGCTAAAGCCTGAGTTATCGTTTGAACACAAAAATAATTGCGAGGTAGTTAGTCCTTAAATGTTTACTGCCATGCGTGTTGCTTTCACCTAGGCCAATAAGCACTATTCTGTGACTACATTTCTTATAAGAAAAGCAAAATTAAACGATATCGGTTTATGAAATATTTCGTTTCATTCCATATTAGCAGACTGCGTGAACTTCAGGACTTGGGCGTGTCATTTTTGCCTGTTGCTTCCGTTAAAATCTTGAAAGGGAAATGGAAAGATAGATTTGTTACAAGTTTTGGGTACTGGAAATTCCAACACCTGTATCAAGTTAACTCATTTCTACATTCCTCATAAGGCAATACCTTAGCGTAACTAAGCGCCGAGGGAGCTCCCAAATTGCTTTCAAAAGCCATGTGCTTAATCTTCATCTTTGCACCGACCACACGAGCGCATTCAGCCATTATTATTTCATATAAATGTTAAAGAGTGAAAGGGCAGGAATATTGTGAAGGTTGTGTTTAGTTAACGTTCCTAATAATAAAAATTACAGTCTCTCTGCAAATTAACTGGTAGACAAATGCTTAATAATTCTTTGAAATGGATTGCCTTAGAAGGCCTTAGTTGTCTCTCTCATTTTTCTTCCAAGGAGAACTTTTTACGAGAAGCTCCAGAGCAGTTTGTGGGCCAGTTTTCTCAGAGTATTTTTGGAGAGTCCCATATTGTAAAATAGAGTTAATAGCATGGTGTTTTTACAAGGGTGTTAGAAACGTGTACAGACCCTTGTTTATCGTTTGAGCATGTTCATATGATCTTTGTAAACATTAATTATACTTGGGAAACGAGAACGATAAAAATTTGGGGCTTGACTGTGACATAACTCTACAAATAATACGAGAAGTTATATTGTAGCAGTTGTATGATAGGCTGCGTTGTAGAATGTTCAGGACTTGAGCTAAAGCTGCAGATTACAATTTAAAAATTTCCACTTTTTCTATATATAATTGCGACATGTTTCTCAAAATAACATGAGAAAGTGTTTTTTATTTTACGACAGACTGCGTCGTAGAATAGTATTGATTGTTGCTCAGAACTTGACTTAAAGCTACAGGTAATGCTCTACAAATTTTTCAGTTATGATCTTCTATACATATAATCACATCTCAAAGACAAGGATTACATTTACAACGCAATACATGAAATTTTATCCCCGTTGAACAGGCCACACGCTCTAATGCCCAATTTGCTTTTACTAAGGAACCAGGGCTGCAATCACTTGAATTATAACTTGAGAAATAATAACTTGAAATATCAATGAAAAAGGTTGCAGAGAACTGCATAACTTCTTTGTCATTGGCTTTGCTTAGTTTTGAAATCTTTCTCATTTAAAATCATTGCAGATCCAATAACCCAGTGATTCTAAAACTTTCTACTTGGCAATCCACTACTTAGGCCCATAGACAGCTAAAATGGATTGAAGGGAGGACACAGTGTAGCGTTAAGAGCCAGAAGCGTTTATAGGTTGTATATCTGCCCCAATAGATAATAAAGCATGTGCCAAAGTAGTCATTTTCATGGGCACGGTGTCGAAAAAGGGGAGTCTGTTGGCTTGCCCCCAGAAAACTTTTTTGAGGCTACACCCTCTAAAGTATCCAAGAATGGCCTTTTGCAAAATAGAATATAGAATATAAAATATAAAACAAAATAGTCGTTTTCATCATCAATATTCAAGCTAAGAAGAAACTGATCCCTTAACCTAAAATAGTTGACAAAAGTCCCTGGGACACTCTCAAACATTTATAGAAAAATGTAATTTTCTCAGCATTTACACCATTGCCTCTGTACGAACCCTCTCTCCCCCTATAACAATGTTGTGTTGTTCATGAGACACTGAGCGTTATTGGGCACGCAAAATGTTTCCATTGCCGCACGTATATCTTTCAAAAGCAACATTGTTTTGGAGAGGAAGGGGGATGAATGTTGCGTGGAGAATAAAATGAGCAAAGTGTCAGAGGACTTTTGGTGACTATTGTAGTTATGCCGACGTTTCCTTTCTGTTTTTGCCTGCATATATGGCAAAGCTAG
>OLMO02000277.1:15307397-15317634 GCA_900291935.2 Cassiopea xamachana | reverse complement strand
CTTACTAGTAAATTTTTGATCAAAAACGCAGAAAAACAAAATGGACACCCATTAGACAAAATTTGAGCATTCTTTTTCTTGCATCACAATTGCCTAATCTGGGTTGTTATTGTCAGTTGAAGTCTTTAAATTTAAGAAACATTTAAGGCTGAATTTGAAAAAATATCAAGCAGCACTAAATAGTAATAAGGTATTCATTTACAGTTGGCGCTACATAAGTCTATATACATAAATACAGCTAATTCAAGCCAACATAGAGAAAGACTTATTGAAGCCAGAGATTTGGTTTCTTACAAAAAGGAACGTGTATACGAGGGGTGTCAAGCTCAAATTCATATTGAGCCAAAACTCAGTAGTGAAGTAAAGTAACAGGCCAGACCCAATGTTTATGGAAAAAGTTAATTACAACTGATATGTAGTACTTAACCTTTTCATATGGAAGCAAATATTAACTTTGCTTAAGCACAGATTCTTGAACAACCAAACCTTGATGTTACAAACACATGAGAAATTAAACTTGAAATAAAAGAGACACTATAAACCGTGGGCCAGCTCTAACGCACATTTGATACGATCTCGCGCACCAATTATGATTACATTTCGGGCCAAATTTGGCCCTCGGACCTGAGTTTGACATATGTAGTGTATGCTTTGACTTCAACCAGGCACACCGGAGAGGGGAGGCAGAGGGGAGCAAGCACCCCTCCTGCCTTTTATTTGGGGGGCAGGGGGAGCAAAGTTGCCCTTTTTGAAATGCAATAAAATCCTTTCCAGACATCAAATAAGCTATATAAACAAGCAGAATATAATTGAAAGAGAAAGCGATTTGTATAATTGTGTGAAATATAGGCCCTGCTAAAGGATGGAACGGTAATGTCTCAAAGAGGTGCCTTGGGTCCCAAAGAGGTTCCTATGCTAGGGGGTGTCCCGAAGAGGTACCCATGCAGATCGGTGCCCTTTTGGTACTGTTGGCCCTCGTTGCCTCACTATCGTCCGGTGTGTCTGACTTCAACTCCTGCAGCATGTCATTATAAACACGTGCCTTGAAATTCCTTCGCTCATAGGTGGATGGTATTTATGAGAACCCTCTGGACTTGATTGAAGATTTGAAAAAAGCAAGGCTTGAACTGAAAGATAATGAATCGGCAGAGACACCAGAGCAGGTAAACCTCTTTTGTTATGCAATGTTGATCGGAAGCTAAATCAAGCTTTTTCTTATGGTGATATGATTTCAAGAAAATTTATGTTATTGCACATCTGGAAAATTTTTTACCACACCCATAAATGCTAGGGTACGCCTTTTTGGATATAAAGATACGCTCTTTTCCAGAAAGAAAAGAGCAGTTGTACTTGCTATTTCAAAGCTATCAGCCAATGTATCGATTTTAGTGCAGCGTTTCTCGAAGACCAACTTTTTCATCATATGAGGCGGCCGCTCCATCTCTCCCCTGGCTAAGTCACTGTACATATGAAACTATTGCTACATCATTTACCCTTCTTGAATGTCCAACATTCTTGAATTTAATGACATTTTCTTGCCCAAATATAATTGGCAACTCATGAAAAGACAACATTATTCCAATTTGAAATCAATTTAAAATAAAATGCTACCCAAGCAATACACATTTCTGATTTTTGCTCCTGTTACCTGTCACCATTGTCACACTTCATGAGCTCGTAGCATTCCTTTGACATTTTACATTGGTAATTTATTCTATTGTTTCATTTCTGTGAGGATANACGTCAAGCTGAGGGGGGGAGGGGTGTGAGTAAACAGAATCACCGCATATTATGAAGAAATACGTTGTTATTTCAGTTTTACATTTTATCGTGTTTCTTTCAGACGCAGAAGTGCCAGGAGGGGTACTTTCAAGTACCCCACAAATACATTTGTTCGCAATGTAAAAATTGCAGCGTTGGGGAACATGCAAGAGCAGGTTGCTCTGGCACTCTGGATACAGAGTGCCAGAAGTGTACAGAAGTAAACATTTCCTTGTTAAGTTGTGTTTATACGCCAGTGTTTCCCAACCTGAGAGAATTCCTCCTGGGGGAAGCTTACTTTTTTAAAGGGGGAAATGGGAAGCTACCATTATCGATCACAAAACGTAATGGTGTGATACCATCACTATATTGGATGATACATTGACTTCTACTGTCACCAACTGGTGTTGATTCATACATGTATAGTATCATTTTAATTTGGCAAGGGAATCGCTTTCATTGTATTGTAGCTAAGGAGGAGCAGTAAGAAAAAGGTTAAGAAGCACCGGTAAACGCAGCAGTACCTCAGTTGTTCATGTGATCTTTGCTTTGTCCATTTACTCCTTGGCACTGAATAGTAGGGGATATAATAAGGAGAGGATTAACATTCTTGCTAAAAGCATAAATTGGTAACAATGAATAATAATTGGTAATAATAACAATGAATTTGTAATACCAAGGATAAAGACCGTAAATTTTGGATCTGAGTCCATCAGATACAGAGGGCCTCAACTTTCGTTTTCCCTCCCTTAAGATATAAGGAATACTGAATCTCTCTCATTGTTTAAATCAAAGATAAAAAGTGGGCACGGTGAAGAATGCTCTTGCAGACTATGTCGACCTTTTATTCCAAACATCGGATTTTTATGAATTTTTATGATTGGGCTTTTTATTATCTACATTTTATGTCATTTATTGTATCAAATTATTTTAGCATACTATTTTTATAAACTGTGTATTTTTAGGTAGTTGGCCTTAATTAGCAATTTTAGTGTTTTTTACTATACTTAGCTATGTACCAGCCAACTATAAAGAAATTGATTATTGTTATTATTATATATGGTGGCGGGGTGTTGTTACTAGATAGAGGAATCAATGCTCAATAGATGGTATGGGGACCCAATCATTTTAAAACCATTGCAATTAGTTGTTAACATTTTATAATTATAGCGTATAAAGTTTGCTTTCATTTTTTTACTGTTTAATATTGATTTACGTTCACAAAACCAATGTTTTTATTGACTTATACTTTTTAAAACTTTTAACTCTTTAGAATAGTAAGATGGGGGTTGGATTTTCTTCAACATCGCTTAGTTAGGGGAAATGGAAATGAGTGGTGAAATTTTCAAAAATTTGCAATCGCCCCCCCCCCCCCGTACTATTCGATGCCAAAGAGTTTCAGTAAGAAAATTGTGATGTAGATCCACTGCAAGATGTTGTAAATCGAGAAGCCTTTTTATGCAACTATTATTTAGCAATGCTAAGTATAAGCAGGGACACCGAGAGTGATCATAGGGGGGCAAATTGCCCCAGAGCCTCAAGGTCCAAGGAGATTCGTAACACCCAAAATTCAGCTCTGGATCTGCCCCTACTTATGTCTGAATGCTTTATGCATGAACTTAACTTAAAAGTGACGTGACAAGGTATTCAATCTTAGGCGGCCCATTGAAACTGTCATTTTCGACCCGTTCACGTGATATCGGATTCAAATGAATCCGATATGTTTTCGTAGCGCAGTGTCCTTTCATCTGTACGATGACAATGACGCATCCGATATAAAATCAATACGCACATAAATACGCTACAGAATGAATACAGCATCGTGTAGGCTCATAAATCCGATATGATTTCATCCCTGATGGACAATGAGGCTATATTTAGCAATTGTTTTCGACAAAAATAACCTCATTGTCAATCAGGTACGAAATCATATCGGATTCATGTGTCTATACGATACCATATTCATTCAATACCGTATTCACGTGCGTATTGATATTATATCGAATTCATCATTGTCACAATGTAGACGGAAGGACAATACTCTAGGAAAGCATATCGGATTCATTTTAATCCGATATCATGCAAACGAGGTCTGAACCTATATTTGCTATATTGCAATTTTGCTTTACAAAGGAATTTTTTTTGAATGGAAGTTATTAGAGGTGCTTTTTCTTGTAGGGCACTTTCCAAGACAAAGAAAGTAGAATTAAGTCGTGCAAAAATTGCACGACTTGCTCTACCTACGTCTTTGCGTGCAATAGCACGCAAGACGCAATATGCAGACATGACAATACTGGTATGTTTTACAACTTCTTTTGTGAATTCGTATTCCGTCGTTGTTACTAACATATCCTTTCCATCAGAATGATTTGTCTTTATGAACACCAGCTACACAAACGAAAGTTGGCACTAAGATCAATTTGATTGCAACAATGTGTGCCAAAAATCCTTGGAACACCCACACAGGAATTTTCCACCCCAGTCTTACTTTCGCAGCAGAAATGGCAATTATGAGCCCCCTTTCCGCCTTTATCGATAGCCGAATCCCTTAGCTATTTGGAAAGACACCATTTCTCCCTTCAGTGCTATTCGTATCACCTTCAAACGACATTGTTATATGGGGAAGGGGATTTTGTAGTTCTTCTAAAGCATAAATCACAGGAAGTGTTCCAGGACTTTTGGCAGACATTGTAGTTTTCATTGAAAAAAATTATCTACTTAGCGTATCTATTGTACGTGCACAAAGCAACTGCAGTAATTCACTTTATCACACTAAAAATACAGTCTTCAATTTCAACATACTGACAACATGAACGTATCTTAAATTGAAAATTTGGAATATAGTTAAAAATCTCTTTGCATTGTTTAATTGATTTATCATTTGAATTCTCTCCTCTTTGTATATTTGCTAATCGATTCTTATCAATGTTCAGCAATTTTAAATATATTTCTTTAATGTTTTAATGTATTTCTTAAACTTAAGTACCCGTAAATAAGAGGCCCCGTAATAATCAGCTTCAGCAGAAGGGCTACCTTTCTATGTTATTGTTAAATGAAAGGAAACGAAGTAAAATTCATTGCAGTCAATCAGAGCGAACGAATACGCCTATCTTTTAATATGAGTAGTTTGTTTTAGGTAAAGGTAAGACCCGTAGACTTTCGTTTGCAGGGCAGTGCCTGCTAGAGAGGACACTTATGCTAGGCCATCAGCATTTGAGGTAGGGCGGCCAGCTCCTTTCCTCGCCGCCTTTATCTCTCCAGTGTTCCCACTGGGTACCCATTTGCTGCTGGGTGAACTGTGAGCGAGCATTCAGTCAGGGCATCTAGTCGGACTCGAACTTAGACCTTCCGCACGGGAGGCACGCCCTTTAACCACTATGCCACCTCGCCAGGGCTGTGCCGACTGGGGGCGAGGGGGCGTCGCGCCCCCCAATATCTTCAAATTTAGAAGAAAGTTGGTCAAAGGGCAGTCATGCTGGAAGAGATTTGGCAACAGTATTTTCTGGGACCTTTTTTGTAGTAGCAATACTTGGTCAATTGGTCAAAACGCCTCCCCCTAGAAAAGGTGTCTCGGCACATCACTGCACCTCGCCCATGTAGTTTGTACTAGCTGTTTAAAAAAGCTCGCATGAATCGAGATGCTCCTTAATTTCTTGTTTAACTTTTGTTAGAAGCGGGTTGAACGTGGACAAGCACTGAATGCTAATTGCGAGGAGGGAGTTTACTTTGAAAGTACGTAAAAGGGGGAGAGGGGAGTCAACATTTCTGAAAATTCTGCGTATGTACTACTTGGATTGCCCCTAAGTTCTCGTAGCTCGTAGCCGACACGTCTAATTTAGTACGCATAAATTCTCTTTTTGCATGTATTTTGTTATATTTTCATATGCATGGTACTTTCATCGTACTTTGTTGTCTTTAACGTTGACTTTCATTACTGTTTTATCTAGCATTTGCTATGATTATTTTCCTGTCCTTCAAAAGTTTTACCGTCTTTTTCTTTACGAAATTATTGAGTGTATATCTACAGACTTTCCCGTTAAAAATGAGGGAGGGGTTAGTTGAGTAAGAGTACGTACGCAATGGGGGGGGGTCGTAGCAAGCGTGTATGTGCGTACGATCGGGGAGGGCGTTAAATTTTTGCCCTTTTGGTGCGTACATGCTAATTCAACGACTTCCTTTTGTAGTTGCATTTGAAATTAACTTGCATTTAATTAGTAATCACAAGTCTATCTTATTGTGCCTATAGTGGAAGAAGGACAGCACTACTTCTTGCTGCTATTGATCATGATACCTATTCTCGTCGTCGTATTGCTTGCCTTCTTAAAAAGAAGTGAGTATAGAAGTTTTTTGTTCTGTTTTATGTAATTTTATAGCAGCATTTTATTCCTTACTACATAATAGGGCTTACTGTTTTATGAACATAATCTTTACAACTATATCAACTCTCTAGTACAGGGGGTCAGGAGCTTATCGCTTACATACCAGTTGTGATTAATTTCTTTAAAACTAAATTAAATTGTGATTAATTGCACAAATCTCTTGTGTTTAATTGCATTGCTCTGTCAGTACGAGGCTGATTTGGCCTTGCGAGGTGGTAAATTTTCAATTAAGCTCCCACAAAAAGTGCGAGAAAGAACGCTCTTTGTTGTTCAACTCACAGAAACCCAAGAACTGATGTGATAATGAGACTACATTGATACTTCTGTTATTCATCTTTGTATGTGTTCTCTTGGTTTGGATAGCTTTTCTTTTGTTATCTTCAGTGAAATATATTATAAAATATATAATTGCAAAGTGCACTCGTGGTAGGTATTTTTCTAGATTTTCTAATTTGAGCCACCCCCTCTAAGAAAATTGCATATGATGCTTCTCCCTGTTTATATCGCAAGACTGTACTGTAAACCGTGAAAATTTTTGAGATTAGTTAACGTGATACGCGTGCTAGAACAGTGATTCCATTGTTACATCCGAAAGTACCCGTGTAGATTAGCAATCACTCTATTGACTTTACTACTGACTGACAGAGCAGACTTTAAAACATCTGAAAATGATGCTTCTTTGCTTAGGTGTTGCTTTGAAGGGTTTAATACAACGACTCTTGTTTTCTACGGTCTGCGGCCTTATAAAGCTCGAAAAAAAAATGGAAGAGACTTGTTATACTTTTACCTTTAGAATAATAAGTTGGTGGTCTTACTTAAAAGTTAATTTATTTAGTCTTATTTACTGTATGAAAATATCATATGGAAACAAGTGTTGACATATGAAGTTTCCATGGCTTTCTCAGGCAAAAAGGTTCCCAACCTCTTCTCTTTGAGCTTTTCTGTTACAACTGTTTCTGCCTGCAAATCGCAGCATTTTTGGCACTTAAATTCCAGACCAACCCCCCTGTTAAGCATTTTAGTAAAAAATTGAGATAAATTCACTTGTTATAAGTACCTTGGATTAAATTGAGCTTCATGCACAAGACACGTCAACGTGTTTTGGTTAGCCACGTGTTGAAGTGCATTTGAGTGGGAGGAGGGGGGAAGGTGGAGCAAAGGATATTTAAGAACAAGATATCAAGTCTCCCAGAATGACCGGCAAGTGATAATAACAACGCCAGCTTTTACCGACACATCGAAGAGTTATCGAAAAGCCAAATGATTACTCACACATTCGGCAAAATTGGGAGCATGACACAACCACCTCACCCCAAATTGAACATGCCCCTGTTTTTTTGATTGAATTGAATGAAATTAATGACTATCAGTAATTAACGGCTCTTAGCGAAAAATAAAGATCCTAGCACACTATGAGCTTTTTAGGAAGTAACATAAATGTGCAGATGTGAACATGTGATTTTGCTATGAGGTGGATGTTTCATTAGTTTGCAAGCTCTATGACACCTCCCAATTCTATTTAGGAATCTTGTATCTTTCATGTGCGATACTAAATGATTTCATTTTTTATACCAGTCGAAGAGTAATTGATAACCAGTGGTGTAGCAGAAACACCCGGACAGGCCTGTAGCCAGTTTAATTTTGTAAAGGGGCAATGGGTAGGCTTGGTGGAGGGGCGTGTTCGAAGGGCGTGGCAACTCAGACATGTACGAAGCTATAAGTACATTGACTATGGTGCAAGAGATTTATCATTCTGTTGGTGACAGTACTTCCTTGACCTTGTTCAAAAGTACATAAACTCTGAAAGGTTGGAAAGGGCCCCTTCTCAAATTAAATTGAAGTTATGTTCATCACTGATGTCTATTTAGAAAAAGAAAAATTACCACCCCCCCACCCCCAAACTGTTATTGACGTTTCAGGATATTGCACACCAATCCATAAAATTTTGATCTCTTAGAGGGATAAAATGAAGAAAATAAGAAGAAGAATCGAATGTTCTTAGTGGGACAAATTGATATGCAAAATTTTCTCAGGAGCACAGAACTATGTAATGAAACTTCTGGGGACCTTGTCCCCAAGCCCCCAAGTTCCCTCCCTTCTAAATGCTCTCTTTAAATGATAGAATGTTTTTTTCTTGAAAATCGTTAAGCGGCGCCCTCAGGATCTCAAAAGCTCGGGGGTCCTTAGGAGATGTGCTAACCCCAACCTATGTCGGCTATACCACTGGTGACCATCCTCTGAAAATCGTGAACTAAGATCATTGAAGAATTGAGAACGTTAATTGCTTCGTACTTTTGAAAGCTAGGCATTTATAGTCACAACTACCTAGGTTCGTTTTTAGTAAGTAATGTCGGGGAAAGGCCGTAGGGCCTATAACAATGCCCCGACAAAGGAAAAACTGAGAAAATGAGGGGAAGTTTAAGTAGAAAGGGAGACAAGATCGAGTTTGTTGTTGTTAGGTTTAAAAGATGACAAATTAGTCTGTTGATACTACAGAACTTTACCACTGCCGCTTTTTCGTGCAGTGGTAAAGATGACAAGTTGTAGGATTCTGGGAAAGTAGTGGGTGGCAATGAGTTCCACAGTTGAGAAGTTCTAGGAATGAAAGATGATTTGTGAGATAGAGTTCGTGGATTAGGTAGTGTAACTTGGAAAGAGTGTGAATAGGTAGAGCTTCTGGTGGTTCGAACACACCTCACTGGATCAGGAATAATATTCTTGAAGTTATTTGCCCAAAAACCTCTGACGCCTTTTTGAAATGTCATGCAATTTGTGCAACCGCCTTGTAGTGACTATATACATCTTTCATCCATTTTGTATTAGTTTACATTGAAGTTCTCCTTTGGGATACAATTTACTGCTTTTTGAAGGGCGGAAGCGACGACGAAAAGAGAATGAAGAGGTGCCAAGCGAGGAGGAGGCAGAACTAAATGGTATTATTTACTTCTTCAATCAGTTTCTTTTCAATTCTGTTACATTTGTTTACTTCACAAAACCCATCTTGGAAGCATCCATATAGAACCTACAGTTGGTGGGTACAGTAAAAAGCATACTCGTGCTCACAGGGTTGTGATTCTGTTTCTCTATTGTATCTCTACTTAAATCTATTTGGATTAAGCGAGAAAGGGAGTGAAACTGGGAGTATTTCAAAGAAAAACTTCGTAAACTCGTGCAAATGGAGTGAGAAGGTATTTCAAAAGTGTACTTGCTCGTACAGGGTGGGTGAGTTGGTCATAAATATGGTGATGTTGAGTGTACATACCCTCAAATGCCAAATAGATGGGGTTCTTAATAAACAGGGGTTGGAACATTTTCGAATTCTATAAAGAGGGGAACAAAGCAAACGGGGGTTAGAATTTGAAAAAAAGTTTTAAAACTATCATAAAGTGACAGGAAGAACAAAAACAGGTTGTCATAAAGCATAAATCTAAAATATATACAGACGTATGCTATTTTACTTTGAAAAGTAGGTGTGAATAGTACTAACAACGAAAAAACGATAACGAGAAGTTCGTAAATGACTTCATTTTCTCTAAAATTGACAATGGGGGGTCCTAGTAAAGTCCAGGAGGTTGGAAAAAAATCGAAAAATTAACAAACGGAGGGAGGGGGAGGGACGTCTATTTGGTATTTGAAAGTACTCTCTGGCTGATCCATAAGTGGTTACCTAGTGTGCGTGGTCAAGAAATTTTGCAATGTGTAGCCATCTACCTTTGCAAATGATTCAAGCACGTACCTGCAGAGAGCACGGGGGCAATGCCCCTAAGTGAAAACTTTTACATGGTTTTGTCCCCCCCCCAAAAAAGTCATTAATCTGGAAATTTGCATAGGAAAATAAGGTCTTTGCCATTCTGAAATGCTTGTACATGGAGATTGTGCTCCCCAAGGCATTTCCTCCAAGTACGTGCTTGATATGATCTTTCCTTCATCAACTTTCATTCTTTTTATTCTTTACAAAATCGACTCTGATTCTTCTCTCTGTATTTATTGTCTATATAATATTATACATATATATATGTATATATATACATATATATATGTATATATATATATATATATATATATATATATATATATATATATATATATATATATAT
>OLMO02000277.1:15262863-15299680 GCA_900291935.2 Cassiopea xamachana | reverse complement strand
GCGCTTTTCTATTAAAAAAACTGTTAAATTAGTGCAGTTATGACGTATTCTGCAATACGTACAACCTACAGTATACCGACCAAACGGGCGTGGCTTCTACAGTTTGCCAACCAAATGGGCGTGGCTTCTACAATTTACTGATCAAAGAGACATGGTTGGTAGCCTTTGGTTCCGTCTCAGCAACTACTTCTTCCTAAGGTGCACAAATTGGAAAGCTTGCTGACTTGCCGACAGAACTATTGTTTTGGGTGTGACAATCGCCATACTTCTACTAGGTAGGAGCCTGTTTATAATGTCTTTACCCTTTGCCTTTGCAACGTAAATGCGTCCTGAGGATAAGCTGAACGCAATCTTTACGAATATGACGCAGTGTTGTTTTCCCCAAAAACACTTATAGCACCTGACCCAGTATTGGGTTGCAACTTCCCCCCTTAGCTCAAACATCAAAACGAATTATGAGTTGAGATTATTTTGAAGGCATCATGACTGCGAATGAAATTTGTAAATAACTTCAAACTAAATCATGTGCTACCTATTTAGTCAACCATGACAAGTGGTGTGGTGTAATCATAACAATGATATTGGTCAAGTTTCTGAAGTTGTTTTCCATTCAAGTAGAAAGTAAACAGGTTAATATAGCATTCCATGAACAGGTCTTCTAAGCACCTCTAAGGTTCCATTTACATTATACCGGATAGCTTTCGTCGCGCCGCAATTTTTCTTTTGGATAGGGGGTACCATTGACACCATGCCAAAGCAATCCGGTAGGAGATGCTCCGCAAATTAGAGGAAAGTCATTTCACTCTGTAGGTGATATGAAAGTCACTCCATATTGTTGTAACGCTATCTGGCATAGTATAAACGATCATCCTATCCGACAGAGATTATTCCATGACGCAGCGCGACGATAGAAGCCGGTATAGTGTAAATGGGGCCTCAATTACAAGTAAGCGAGACTTTCCTTTTTATTGTTGTTTGCACTTTTTTTATAAGATTACCTAATTTTTCGCTGAGCCTAAATGTTCATAAAGTGAATTATTCTGAAGTACCAAAGGCGTATCTCCGCCTAAAATCAAAGAAGTAAATTCAGATTTTTGTTGGTGTCTCGCTTCACCATAGAGCAAAACGAAAGTTGAACAGAACACTGAATATTGCACCGATAGTTAGAAGTTAATCAAGCAATATTATGCCTTGAATACACAAACAGTCTAAGTCTTGATGAAGCTTGAGTCTTGCATTGCTCTTAAATTATTCTTAATTTTCAGTGAGTCTTAGCTTTAATTCTCTTATAAAAGCTACACGTTTTTGTGAGAAAATTTTATTTGGCCCAGAGGGCTGCTACATCACATACCAGTAGCGTGCTGAAAGAGCATTCTCTAGGGGGAAACGTTCATTATTGAATGGCGCCCCCTCAAACATAAGTAGTACGTTAAAATATTGCTCCTCGTTTTATCACCGCTAAAACTTAATTTTTAGGGGGACACGTGCCCTATCAGCCCCCTGGTCAGTACGCCACTGTCACATTCATGACACTTTTTGCACAGATAAATCGAACTTTAAATAAATAGGCACTAAAACAACAGTCTTAAAGCTGAAAAATCCAGTGCCGAATTTTCTCAACTTTTTGAACAGGTGCTATTGTCATGCTGCTAAGATACAAATGTCAGGGAGTGGTCATTAAGTATCTGTCATGGGGGGGGGGGTGGGTACTTAATGATCACTCCGTTAGATATGAGCTATAGATGGAAGATTATGACAGACAAAGTAGCTTGAAAGTACTTTGATCTTGTATTAGGACGTCTCACATTTCATTACTTAGCATTTAGACTCAGTGCTTGTAGAAGGCTGTAGAGGTCTGTTTCGTATGGCTGTGGTATATTAGGTATTTGGGCTCTTAAGGCATGCGAAATGTTGAGAGGGCCGTCTCATATTAATTGTCCGTGAGATACGTCGAGGGCTCGACTTGATCTGAGGCTGCCTTTAAACAGCTCTGGTAACGGACAAAAATGTTTTTCATTCACAGATGCTAAATTTTGGAATGGCCTTTCAACTGAGGCCAAACAAACTACTTCAATTAAAGCTTTAAGTACCTAATTTAGCCTGCATCAGTGTATCTACAGATTATCAAAACCATTTTAAATTGCATATTATGCTATTTTAAGATTTACAATTAGACTTTTTAAAAATTGCAATTAGGTTTCATATTTTGTAATTATTATTTTTTGTTAGATATGTAAGTATAGTGTAGACGAAGGGCCCCTTGAAAATCAGTTATTACTGAAGGTCTACCCCCCTTAAATATGTGAAATGAAATGAAATGACTGGAAATGAGCTAACAGAATCATTATAGTTTTCAGGAAATGTAAGCACATTTGTATATCGTTAGTTTCTATTCATTAAATTGTAAGACACGCGCATATTTCCAAAAGTCTTTTATATTAGTCGTTAAGAAATAAGTGCGGTTAGATATAAGTAATGCAAACATAGTAATTTCGTGAAGCTAGACACACAAAAAGAAACCTCGTAATTGAGACTGTGCCTTACGCAGCTTAATGGATCATGGATTGTTTACCCTTACGTCATACACGACTAGGTTAGGTATTCTAGAATAAAGTACAATTACTCTTTTATTGTATTTTATGCTGAGTAATGATTACTCTATGTCGGCAAAAATGCTAATGCATCCTAAATCAGTATTTCTACATTATTTAAGTGCACCCCTCGTAGAGAACTAGAGATAGACGGAGTTAAGAAGATAATTAGAGAGTTAGAGCTATGCGAATCATGAGCTAGAGTTCGTAGATTCAATTTCAGGGACGAAATTCACCTAGCCGAGCCATTTTTACAGTAAAATTGGAATAAATATAAAAGTTATTAGCTATAGAATTGTCTTATCTCTCCACTACGATTCTAACGACGGCTCGTGCATGAAGGAATCCTGACCAAGTATAAAGTTGGCCACCGAAGAAGTGCATCCAAGAATTCTATGACGATTATGATTGTGATGTTCCAAACATCATCTCTCTCTGTTTTTTTTAATTTCACAATATGCAAAAGTTTTCATAACCCCATATAACATATAAACTTTGATTCCTCTGCAAAAGCACCCTTGCTAACTGAGGCTTCTCCATCTACAACCAGGAAGCAACCTCAGTGACAGAGGATTCTTCATCACCAGTCTCATACCCTTTTGTTTTAGGAGAATTATAGAACTGTAGAACTTTAAAAGCACTATCATTATGCAGTTCATGATAGAAGTCTCAAAAAGTTTCTTTCGTTTCAAACCTCCAAAAACTTTTCAAAGAAACTTTTGAACCCCCCCAAATAATCCTTAAAAAATTCATGCCCCTGCAAGTTTGCTTCCACCCCGATAATCACACTTAATGACCACTCCCTAATTTTTTATCATGATACGCGTTTAACAGATGTGATACACGTTTTTCTATAAGATAAAATTTTATAAAAGAATGAGGCTCATATGGCTAAATCGTAAGAAAATCGTAAGAACATCAAGAGGCTCAAATTCCAAAATTAAGCGTCTTTATTCACCAAAATCAATATTTCGTCACTATTGCATTCACAATGTTATAGGTGGAACTCAAATTCGAGCATACAAGATTAATAATGAAAATGTAAATTATTTTAGCCAGGTTATTTCAGTAGAAGTTGAGAAAATTTAAGAAAATATCGCGTTCAATTTCGGAAAAGGTAAAGAAAATTGAGGCTCAAGCAAAATGACGGTTTTCTTGTAAAAAAAACGAGTATCCTTGTCAATTTTTGGCTGTTCCTACACACAGAGCACAGATATAAACACTAATAGCAATGAAAGAACTGAACAACCGCATACATGAAATAACTTTGAACGCACTTTTAACCTTCAGCGTGGGAGGTTAACTTACTCTTTAGTTTAGAACAAAAGAGGACATAGTATAGCAATTCATTGGTTGTAGGTGTAGGATTTCCATTGTTCTCTTGAAGTCTCTGAACTCAAAAGCCACTAAACAAAAATTCGCAGAATAGTCTAAAACGAAACTGGTATTAGCAAGATTTTCCTGTTGTACACATGACCACTGCAATATGAGACTATGGATTTGAGCTATAAACAAAGAGCAGTTAGAACGTGACCATTTGTGATGAGGAACTGATTGCAACATACTTTGCTTCGGCTGCGTTCGTCCTAAAGATATCAGAGTTAACAAGGTAAGTTGTTTGATAGATCAATCTTTATTGTATGTGCTATCATTCTGCTCTTCATTACCTGACTAATCTTCCAGTAACAGAATCTTCGCCTCAGAACAGAGATGAAAATACCCCGACTGCTTTAGTTCTTCAAATTTGATGTTATGATGAGATTCATCAAAGATATTTACGTTTGCGCAGGAGTATGAAAATTAACTAGAAGTGAAATTGGTCCAAAAGCAAGGGGAAGGAAGCGTAACTTGTAAAAGAAGGCTATGCTGGCGAATGGCGTGCTACCTGGGGAATGGCGTGCTACACCCTTATGCCAGGGGGGCGGTAATTGGACAGTGAGTGCCAGTCGTGTAGAAGAGGGAGCGCGGGGGTTCAGCCCCCGTAGCTCTGTAAACTTTTTGGACATAAGAATATAGAAGAATCATTATTCTGTTGTAACATCTACTTTTGATTCAAAGAGCTGTCGAGATACTATTAGTTTACAAGATATAGGGTATTAAAAATACGTAGTTTTTGGATGACATTATCGTTTTCTTATATAACGCGTGGATTCACTTCAAAGTTTCTTATAAAGATGCATACAAGAAAATAGCCCCCTAGCTATCAGTAGAGCCCCCTAGCTATCAATAGAGCCCCCTAGCTATCAATTTGCTTCTACACCACTAGTAAGTGCTCTTTTTGCCTGCAACTACTCTTTCATTTTCAAATTTGGGAAAGTAGAATCTGCATGATTGCAATGCTGTCATAGTAGCTATCATATCATACGGGTAGAATTTAGCTTACATAATCTAGACTTAGGTCTCCCAATTGTCTTTCAACGATTACCATAAAAATACAATTATGGAACAACGTGGATATTTCTTTCGCATGAACAGTTACATTGAAAGTGTCTATGCTTTCACGTGCTGTTTTACCTTGATATCGTCAAGTTCTGTTGAAGTGAATGATCTTAGTGGAAAACCCTCACTCTTTCCCCTTGTAATTTATCTGCTACCATACACATACAAAAAAACAAGCCATGATCGCTAAATGGAATTAAACGAAAAATCAGTTTGGCTGTGGAAGGAGGATTCTACATAAAGCTTACTACATGGTTCCTTCTACTGGTCACGTGGTCGTATGGAAGTGTATTTATCTGCCGTTGCACGTGCAGCATAGATATGTCCCATTTTATGCAACATAGCAAATACCTTCCATGCTAACGTCTGCAGAAAACGCATAGAAATCCTAAAGGTGTTATTCCTTCTTGCCTAAGTGCCTTCTTTATAGTTTTGTTCATTTAATTCAGACGCAGTCTTCTACTTCGCCTCAGCATGTTTTGCCCGAGCTTCGCTTACGGGGACATCCATAAAAGATGTTCGCACACATTTTACCAGTTTCCAACCCCTCCCTCCCCCTGTCTAACGCATTTCCGCTTTTTGCTAAAAATCCCCCTGTCCGTATGGGTACTGAGTTGGAAGACAAATAACGAGCTGTAAAAACTATGGAAAAATAAAACTCTTCGAGAAATGCATGTATACTTATTTCTTGTTTGCCTCTTTATTTTCTCAATCTTTAACACAGGAAGGCGATGATAAAATTACCTTTAAATGTCCATTTCTCTCTTACAGAGACAACACTGAAAAGAATTTCTACTTAAAGCTAAGCCCCCTCCCTCCCCTGTCCACTTTTATCCGCATCTGTGCTAGCCCCTCCCTTCCCAAGGTGTGGACATCCTTTACGGATGCCCCTACTGTGGAAGTTAGGGATCGTTTTCAAGGGCTGTGTTTTTAAAGTGGGGTTTGGCTATCATTACGTAGACCAAAACAGACGTACGTCATCGTTGAAGTGAAACCAACTGGTATGCCAGGTGTACATGACGCGGCATTTTGAGGAAAAGAGAAGATAATCCAGTGGCATTTCATAGCTCACACGTGCTTGCTATTTGATTCCCTCAGCTTTAACGTACGTCATAGAAAGCACTCGTTCTGTTTCTGCATATGTCATATTCTATTTTTGATTCCACTTTTGCAGCGTAATGCTCAAGCAGTAGGTTCCTTTGTCATTCCTCACAGTAATCACATTCCTGCTCATTTTCTAATTCAATTAGGAGTATTTCTGTACTTTCGGACCGTCCCATATTTGCACGTTTTTCTTCCTAAAAACCACTTTATAAGCAACCTAGTACTAGACAGCCTAAATTTTAGAAATCTTTTAGAACTACGAGGAAAAAGCTAAGAAACTTTAGGCAAATAGAAATCGCTACCTGGTTGAACGCAAAGCTGTGTCAAAACAATGTAAATATGAAATTGCTTTAGAATTTAACTCGTACTGACGCATTTTGTTTGTTATAGGGAAATTAGTCTGCTACATTTACCTTCTGCGTACACTTTCACAGCAATTTAGTTAGCTAAATTAAGAAACTTTTAAGAAACTTTTAGAACTACAATATGGCCAAAAATTAAGAAACTTTTAGTACTAGGCCTTGAGCTAGGTTTCTCATATAAACAAAACGTGCATTGTTTGTTACAATACCATTGGTTTGATTCGTCAAAGTTTTGTTTATGATTTCACTACAACTTTGTGCATTACATTACGAAACTAATAAAACTATTTTAGAACTAGAACGTGGCCAAAAATTAAACTTCTACTACTAAGCTTTGAGCTGGGTTTCGTATTGAAGAAAGACGTGTATTTCAAAAGTAGGCGGTATTTGTTTCGGTTGTGAGAAGTATTGAAAAGTTATTGAAATTTTTTCCAAATATATCAAGTTCCTTGTATCCGTGGAAAGACTTCCGTCAAAGGATAGAATAAGGAGAAGACTTGCCAAGACTTTAATGTTAATCCTGAACTTAATACGCTCTTTTTTATAAGAAACAGTAAAATTGAGGCGCAGACTGGCTGCTCTTAATTTTCCCCAAATTTTCCCCAAATTTTGAAGCTGAATTGTTCTTAATTTGTTCTTAAATTAGTAGGGTGTAGGTCACTTAGAAATATATAGCAAGACAATATACAAGGCAACATTGGGTATTTTAGTTGATTGAGAGCCAAATGTTACAACCAAGATGGTCTCTCTTGCATATTAATATTTTTTATTGAAAGAGTGTAGAAACAATTATAAATTGACAATGTTACCACAGTATCTAGTTTTGCTAGGAGCAATTAGTTTGTGAAAATCAAAGACAATAAGTGCCATGGTTGTCAATTCTCATCAGGTTAACTGGGGGAAGACACTTCATATTCATTTGTTAGTGGAAAGCTTCTGCATCGTTTCCCAAAAATACAAATTACGACAAGGCTTCAGGCTCAGCCTTGTTCTTAATTTGTTCTTAATTTTCCACCAAATCTCAGGCTCGTTTTCTTATAACATCCTTCATATAAGAAAGAGTGTATGTGGCCCGCTAAACACGGGTTCTCATCTCCCCATTAATATGACCTGAAAATAGAATTTGGAAAAATGAATGGTCTTTGCTTCCAAGATCATTATCGAAGGTTCTGGAGTATTTGAAATCGTGATACACTTATGATTTTATAAGAATACCTAAATGTTTCCCAAGCCTCTATATTCTTAAATTTTCTCATTTTGAGTCTAGAATTATTCTTAAATTATTCTTAAATACCAGAGGTTTAGCTTCGCCTAAATATTTAAGGAATATATTCCAAACTTTATTGATGTTTTACTACATCATAAAATTAAGCAAGTGTCTATATTTTGCATCGATAATGCAAAAGTACATCTGAAAGCAGTATTATCGCTAGGATGCAATTCTCATGTCTTGGTGAACGTTGAGCCTCCCATTTTTCTTAAATTATTCTTAAACTTCAGCAATTTTGAGCCTCAGTATTCAAATAAAATTTATTCTTATAAAAGGGGTGTAGTGCGGGTATCCAAATGCTTCTTTTACCCTTCGTTTCATCCATTTTCCTAATTGAAATAAGAGAGGGTTGAGAACCCTTTCCTTTTTTGCATAGTCGATTTGCCTAAATAAGCCCCGCAGCTACAATGACCTGCCTCGTAGAATGGGAACGATTGCAATTACTACCTACTCAGTATGAGAAGGACCTCAAAGTCTGTTTAAGCTAAATTAAATATTTCAAGCATCAAATAACCATTTAAGAACCTTTTTAAATCTGCTATTATTAATTTTTAACTTTTTGACAATTTTTCAACTGTTTTTATCATTGCAAAATTGTAACAAGGAATTCATTATTATTGTTAGTGTATTCGATATCCACAGGACACACATTGATAAAGCAATGACCTGCTGAAGTGTTTTTGTCCAGTATAACTATTTGTGTAAATATTATACGTTATTATTTCGATGGCAACCTGGATTCTGTGCTCTGTTGACCGACAAAAGAAAGAAAGTGACCGCAATGTGATTCGTTGCCATGGAAATGTGCCATGCGACAGCCACACTTCTAAGGCTAGACAATAACACAGAAAATTAAGACGTTTTATAGCCATTTGCTTAGGGAAGTAAAAAGGCTTTTGAAAAATACAACTACTTTTTAAGAAGCTTCTTCAAATGCCAGAACATCACTACAGGTTTTTGTACATTTCAGTATATTGGACTCTGTTTTTTCTATGAATAGAGGTTTAAGGAAGTTTCAAGCAAAAAATCGCTGAAATTTAACAATACACAATTTTATAAGAAAAAATTTTATAAGAAAATGAGGCTCAAATGGTCAAAATCTTAAGAATATTTTAAGAAGATTATGAGGCTCAATTTCCAAAATTTAGTGTTTTTGTTGGCCAAAAATCGATATTTCGTCTTTAATGCATTCAAAATGTTAAAGATGGAATTCAAATTCAAGTATAGAATATTAATGACTAAAGTGCAAACCATTTTAGCCAGTTTATTTCAGAAAATGTTGAGAAAAATTTAAAAAATCTCAGGATCAATTTCAGGAAACGTTAGGAAAATTGAGGCTCAGGCAAAATTATGGTTTTCTTGTAAAAAACGTGTAGTTTAAGAATAATGCTTGGCTCAAGCTTCATCAAGACAGAATTCTTTTTGTATCCTATTTATGTACTATTGGTTCATCGATTCAAAGTTTAAACTCTTGCTTAGTTCTATGATGTAGTAATAGATCAAATTAGACTGAAATATATTCCTAAAAATTATAGACAAAGTTACTCAGTAGGCATTCAAAAATTTTTGAAGAATAGCTCTAGGCTCAAGATCAGAAAAGATTTGAGAGTATTGAGGCTTTGAAAAATTTTAGTATCCTTATAAAAGTATGTTAGCATTATTGATGGGCTGGCAATTAAATTAATGGATGTGCATAGGTCATTATAACAGTAATATAGATGCCATTATGAGAGTAAGGGTCGTTTTATGAGTTGAAAAATTTCAATGAGTCGCTACAAAATGTAAACAATTCGAAGAAAGACAGTTTTCCCTCTACAATTTTTCAAAGATTTTGATATTTATGAATAGGTGCTTCTATTCCATTCTGTAGAAAAGGTTGGCAACGATTTTGTAGGATCTCTTTTCAGTCGAAAATCAAATTTACACAATTTCTTGTAGGAATGAAGTTTACAAGAATATAACCATTTTCATTAAAATGCCTAATTTTTTACTGAGCCTCGATATTATAAAATTTTTCTAATTTTGAACCTAGGATTATTCTGATCTTTGCCTGAAAATGAAAGAAGTACATTCAAGTCTTTGATGATGTAAAACTCTGTCATAAAACAAAGTAAGAGTAAAACAGGGCAATAAATAATAAATAATTAACAATAAACACGGCAATAAAGAATATATCTGTAATGCAAAATTTAATCTAAAAGTATTATTATTCGTAGAATACAAAAAATTCTTATCCTCTAATGCGGGGCGTTTTTAAAGAACAATTTAGAGCTGCAACTAAAATCCAACGATGCTATGTTGAAGAATTAGCTTCTGGCTGCGAATGGGATTGAAGTACCTGCTTTTGGCGAGAAAGGGGTAGATAGATACTACTACCTCAAACAATTCCATTCCTGGCTGTGTTTTACCTATTATTTCATACCTAAATCTATCATTTTTACTGCTATTTACTTTCTTTACCGTTAGGCCACTAAATAATAAACTTTTCAATTGCACATATTTTCCATTGGACCTGCACAAATTTGTTTAGAGCTGCTCATTTTCCGTGGAACTGCACGTTAAAAAAACCTGACGCTTAAACCTTGCATAATCCTTACACTGTTTCTTTTCATATTTTTTGTTATTTCACTTCATACTTAAGGTCATAGGGTAATCATAGCACTTTGCTCCTCAAGACATCGTCTTGTATGAACTAAGCCCTGGGCTAACGCATGGCTATTGTAAAGCAGAGTCCGGAAAAAGTCAAACCTTCCTCCGGCAATAGCTTCTTTACATTTAACTGTCCTCATTACTCAACGTCGATGGGAAGTTCCCATGGGCGTTGGAAGACGTCAAATTTAGGGGGGCTGTAAACTTTCTGCCCCTAATAGCAAATAGAGCTGGAGAGCAGGCAGAAAAGTTCCCCGAATTTCCTATTTTTCTCTCAGAAAATTTGCCAGAGTGAAACGGATTTCTGCCCAACTTAGGGGGCTGCAGCCCCCCTGCCCCCGCCTCCTACGCTTATGGAAATTTCCCATGTAGCCCCTTCATTCTTCATTTAAATTCACCTCATTTTCACACATCAGAATTTTTCTTAAGCTAGATTTTTTTAAAGATTGCTGGGCCTTCTGCAAAACCGGCTTAAATTTGAGGAACTTTCCTCCGGCTCACAGGCGTGTTTTTATATGAATACTTAATTTTCTGTTGAGCCCTATCATTCCTAAGTATTTTTAGCTTTGAGCTTTTGAGTATTCTTAAATTATTCTCAATTATCAAGGGTACAACTTTGCCTGAAAATCAGAGGAATACCCTCAAATCTCCTTTGATGTCTTGCTTTATTATAAAGCATACAACAAGTGGAACAAAATAGTACCTCTTAAAGGCAGTATTGTGAATCGAGCATGCAAAAAGTGTTGATGAAGATTGAGCCTTGAAATATTACCAAGTTATTCTTAAATTTTTCAGCGATTCTGAGCTGCAATATTTTTATACATTTTACTCGTTTTCTTAATAAGAAAACTATCATTCTGCCTGAGCCTCAATTTTCTTAACTGTTCCCGAATTTGAGCCTGAAATTTTCTTAAATTTTTCTTAACCTTTACTGAAATAAACTAGCTAAATTCGTTTACACTTTCGTTATTAACATCGTATACTTGAATTCGAATTCCATCTTTAACATTATGAATGCAATAACGATGAAATATCGATTTGTGGCCAATAGAAACACTAAATGTTGGAAATTGAGCCTCGTGATTTTCTTAAGATTTTCTTAAGATTTTGACCATTTAAGCCTCATTTTCTTATAAACTTTTTCCTTATAAAAAACGTGTACAGGAAAGGAGTGTATTACTTGTATTGTAACATTTTATTTCTGCAAATAGAGCTCATAAGAATTTTGAGACTCAAAAACGCCGAACTTTACGAATTGTTTTGGTAATACCAAATAATAGCCTTCAATTTTAGCACTTTTGAGCCCCAAACTTCTTATAAACATAAAAATAAAGTAATGCGACGAGAAAAAGAAATCAGAAAGATTTAAAAAGTCATTACTTTTGCTCGCGTCATATCGGGCCGTCTGAAGGATGATTATTTTCATATTCAGAACGCCCAGTAGGCTACAAATACGTGTGGGATGCTTGAATGCTGGTAGACAGAAGGTCCTGACCTCGTATATTGGCCAAAATGAGTAACATTCAGACAAAGAAAGTCTAATCACGCTGTCGATTCCTGAATATGAATGTATGTCTCAAGAAAAGTAGAAACTAGCGATTTTGTGGTGTAGTCTACTTCCTCGGGGATACAGAATTGGCTGTTTTGTAAGTTAGGTTCACCATCATAAGTTTCGGGGTTTTCACGCTGGATTTAGCCTAAAGTAAGCATTTCGGAATCAGCAACGTACCGAAGGAATCCAAGCATAAGAAGTGAGCATAAAAATTTACTTACAGATTACCAATTTTTCTTGAATTTACCAACGATGATCGCAACACCCGCTTTTACTAAGAACTTTTTGGTGATTTCGGCAAACGTTTGGGGCTTGACAATCCACCCCTTTCATCGGTATGTCCTAAGGTTAAAGGTTGATTGAAAAAATTACCCCCCAACGAAAACTATTTCATCTGCAAACCTCCAAATTCTTGAATTACTGTCAGTGAGAAAGAGAAAAGGTGATTCAACGACACTCAAAATTATACCATAAGTGTTGAACTTTGTAGAAGTAATCAGCAGCGAAAAGTGAAAAAGTTTTATTAATTTTTTCAAAATTTAAGCTTAGCAATTCCTCTTTATACGAATCTACTTATACATTGTACAGTGCAGCAATTGGTAGAAAGTGCGGGATTATTATCGTTTGTATTAGGCAGATGTAAGCGGAATAATCGTTATTTCTTGTAATTAGATTACAGGATAATCACCACTCAAAACTGTTATTATTTAGTGGAGCAAGGAACAGGTCTTTTGGTAATTTGGCTGCTTAGAGACATATTTTGTTTTTCTTGCAGAATTTCAATCAGCTTGAAGGTCAATAACTGTTACAGTGAACAAACAAAGGAGAAAGAGAGAATTTCTGTACTCATTTGCTTTGTACACACGGAGTAATGCTCACTATTAATGAATCCCTTTATGCAGTTAGCCACAAACTTCTGGGTGCTGGAGAACCACTCGGTGCTGATCTTTTGTCGCAATAAAGTCAAAATTGCTATGATATTGGCATAGAACAGAAGGACAACAGGAGTTCATACAAAGTTTTGCAATAGTTGAATCAAATATCGAGTTAACAGTACAGCAGTTAGCTTTTATATTGTGCTTAAAGTGTTGTTAAATCTATACGATTTAATTGAAAGCCGCTTGTTTTGAAGCACTGATAGCAACTGAAATTACTCGTCTGAGACTAGCCTAGTGCCTCAACGTTGAAGTTTCTATTGAAAGTTCTATTAATAATTAAACGTTCTTCAAGCAGGTTAAGTTAATTTTCTGAGTGAGAATCGCATTACCTGACTGAAGCTGCAGAATGAGCGAAGAGCATACGGAAGCTTGTATTTCCTGGCCGCTGGAAAGAAATATTGCTACTGAGAATTGTGCAAGTCTGAGTATAGCTAGGTCTGCTAGTGAGAGCACACCAACTTGTCTGAGTGGCGGAGCAATAGCCATTCTAACTGGAAATGAAGTAACCTTATATGGAACTTTCTACTCAAACGATGTTGCAGCAGCGAATAGGGTGACACAGATAAGGGATGGAATAGCTATTGATATGGTTAGTTCAAGCGTTGTCAAACAATCGACTAATGATGAAGGCCCTAGGCCAGGATCTAGCATGTGCACGGAGAGCGAAAGATATCAAGAGCAGTACATTGCAAACAGTGAATCTCAAATCACTACTCCGTTCGAAGGGGCATTTACCATAAATGTTAATAACATTTTAGCAAACCAAGAAGAGTTCATTAGTAGCAAGAAAAGGACAGACAACAAGAGATCATTTAGGATAGGACCAAAACGTAGCAAAATAGTACCCAGACGGTATAGCTTGCCCTCTCGACTATCAAAGCTGTCGATAGATGAACTAGCTCAAATGGCTATTAAAAACAGTACAATGCCCATAGGTGTAAGCAACCATCACGCTAGTGAAAGTTGCTGCAGTGGATTGCATGCCGTAGCTGTTACACCACCTCCATCGTACAGAAGTCTCACCAATCAAAATATTTCAGATAGTCCACCATCTTATGAATGTGTAACTGGCCTAAACTTAAACATTGGACAGGTATGTTTTCTTATGGGTTGCTCGTTTTGTTGTGAATTTATAAATGACAGGTGAAATTTCTATGCCCAATTGTATAAATCAATGAAACGCTCCGTCAAACAACCCATTCCTTTACTTCCTAGGGCTTATTGTAAAAGCATCCAGAGGCCACCTTAAAAAAAGATATACCCTAACTTTTAGCAAAGTGAAAACTCCCAATCTTTATTTTGATTTCTATCACATAACTTTTACCTCAGGAAAGCCTTATGTCAATGAGAACCATTACATTTCACAACATTATATTAAATATTTTTCCTGATTGAGCCGTCTTTTCTTTCTATATCCTACTGTAATCATCAATCATATCCTCACACTTTACACTAAATCCAAACTCTTTCTCACTTCCTTCTCGGACTTAACTTCGTCCACTTTCACTTCTTTTTGATAGCAGATAAAGATAAGTTTTATCATGAAGAGTAGGAGAATAATGAAATTGATAATGAAAAATTTTTAATAACTCTTGCAATTCTGTTAGACTAGGATTCCATAACTCCACAGGTACATCACTTCACAAACAGCTGAATCAATTGCAGTTTCCTTTTCACAGTAGATCATATTTAAGTTCTCAGCCTATATCGTCTATGATATTACAATCCGAGCTATACTATCCCATCATGTGACTGGGAAAAGCAAAAACCAAATAAATTAATGTCCATGTCATTCATAGTTTGATGAAAAAACAACTCTGTCTTACTCGAGTTTCATTATCCGCATCGACATTTAACCAGGTCCTTATAAAGTAGGAATAGCCCGTAGGATCGTGTAATATATATATATATATATATATATATATATATATATATATATATATATATATATATATATATATATATATATATATATATACACTAGGGGGAAAATTTCCCGCCAGGCAGTCATTTCCCCCACTATTTCGTTCATCGTGCAGGATCTTAATCCATCGTAATTCATCGTGAAAGATGTTAATTGACTTTTAAAAAAGAATTGAGGTACTGCACAGTGAAATGTGATTACAGGCGGTGCAAAGCTTTAAAATCTGGGGTAGGTTTTATCTAATACATATAACGTAACGTATTTAGCTTTATACCGTATATTTAATTCGCTGTAGGCCGGCCAATAAAGCTGAATATCATTTTAATATATGGTGGTCCTGGGATTGCCTGCGGTGCGTTGTTATCGTACACCAAAATATATGTTGCCATATTTGGCCTAACACGGCACCATCGAAATGATGCTGTACTGCTGGGAGAGTAAGAACCAGTGCTACTCTTCTAATTGCCCCATTGTGATAGTGTCGATCTGAGGCGGGCGTTGCATGAGGCCCTCTCATGAATGTTTCCATTTCTGGAGGGTTGCCTGTGACATGTCTGCCGTTGGCTGGTGCATTGCGGGTAGTCTTGCGGTTTGTGTGACGGTAAGGAAACTGGGCTTCATTTGAACGTTATACCAGCAGCGCTAAGCCCCCCTATTCTTTTTGTTTGTGTTAAGTTGATACTGTTAAATTGAAAGCACCATCTGCAGTTGAGACTAGATGACTTGCATCCTTCCTGCTGTAGGTGGTGCAGAAAATAAAGCGTATAGCTTTTTCTATGCTTAAAATTGTTTTAAAAAAGGTTGTAATTATTACCATTATTAGCCAACTTGAAACAAAAACGTTAATTGTTATTATCAATATAACGTATTCAAGACCCCCGCTACAAAGTGATATTTGTTTAAAAGTATCTTTGAAAATACTACTTTTTGTTGTCATATGTATATGCCAAATTACTTGCAACTTCTTTCTCTTATTTTTTCCATCAATGTTTGTTTTTCCCTTAACTGAAAGTTGCCGAGGGTATGGCATCCCCACCACACCTCTAATGGTGACACCCCTTTATGTTACTTCACCGCTAGTAAAAATTCTATAAGAGATTGCTGAAATAGTTAAAAATATATAAATTCCTAAAGTAGTCTGATTGTTGCAAGTAAGGGAGCTATTTTGCAAGAACCAAAAATGATGTACAACGGACAGTACCGTCGAGAGGGGGGTAGCCGGGGTAAAACTCCGGGGCCCGGGCCTCAAGGGGGCCCGTGAAAATTTGATTATAGAATACCAATGTTTTATAAGAGTTTTGAATTGATTTGCATTTGTTGTAGCCCCTTCTTGCCCATGTGCTGCTACTCCGACACAGGGGCCCGTGCTGTTTATAGCCCCAGGGCCCGAGCTGGCTCTCGACGGGCCTGACAACGGATAAGTGATAATTGAGTTGAAATTCATAGATGCTGCAAGTTATAAAGATTTAAGAGTGCATATGACGTTGTACAGAATTCCATGTGTCAGCAGGTAGAGGATAACGAAGTCAGCATCCGCTGGCTTAGAATGAAAATTTATATCTAATGCGAAAGGGATGTCAGTAAGAAGCATGTCATTAAGTAGTTCGACAAAAATCCCGTTCTTTGTTTTCATATGCAAACCAACGCACTGTTGTTGTCATGGAAAATAAGTAGTTTTACTAGTCTCTAAGCTTCAATTCAAAATAACCGCTTTGAAATCTCGCTTTTACAAGCATAATAACTTTCACTACTTTTCATTAAAAGAAATCAACTACAGTCAAATGACGAGCCCAGACATTTTGATATACACGTTTTTTTTATTAGAAAATCGTCATTTTGCTTGAGCCTCAATTTTCTTAACTTTTCTTGAAATTGAGCCTGAGATTTTCTTAAATTTTTCTTAACTTTTACTGAAATAAACTGGCTAGAGTGGTTTACACTTTCGTTATAATACTTTATACTTGAATATAAATTCCATCTTTAACATTTTGAATGCAATAATGACGAAATACCAATTTTTGGCCTATAAAAACACTGAATTTTGGAAACTGAGCCTCGTGATTTTCTTACGATTTTCTTAAGATTTTGACGATTTTAGCCTCATTTTCTTATAAACTTTTTTCTTATAAAGGAAAAACGTGTACTGCGTCTTTCTTTACAAAATCAAACTTCCCTTTCTGATTTTAGGATCTTCTGGCTGATGCACAGAAGTCCAACACAAGAAATTACCGATCAGAACATTTAGAAAGGCAAAGTAAAATCCTGGTTATTCTAATTGTCCTGATAGTATTACTTGTCACAGTGGCTCTTGCCCTTGCAGAGGCATTTACTGTTTGATTTTTCTTAACTTTGTGAGAGAAAAAGAGAATGCGGTTGCTCCAAGTCACGTTGTCCGCAGATGGGACATGTGTCGCAGGTTGGAAAAGCGTAATCTCCCATCAGTAAGCCATGGTGTGAACCAAATTCAGATATAGTAGAGAATTGATTGCAGATTCATGGAAAAGAAATGGTGAAGGAATACCAGTTTCGTTATGATTGGTTCGTTAAAGGATTACTGCTATCTACTCCAAATCGCTGTAGAAATTAATACAAATGACTGAAAAGGTATCTTGTCTCAAATGATGAAGAGTTTCTCGTATAACATGAAATACCAGCAGAGCTGTTCCTACAAGTTTTCCTTGGGAGCGTAGGGCCCATATTTTGACTACGAAATTGGTGTGATCCTCACATTTCCGCTACGTCAGACCACCCACGTCCTTTTTTCTTTGGTGAAAATTGGCAGACTTAACTGGCAAATTTTGCAGTTTTTGTTCGGGGGTGTGACACCCCTCTACTTTACGAACAGAAATGAACATTGCGTTAGACTTTAAAATATAGTGGCAATAGAGCAAAGCGATGAGAATGTAGAATGAGAATGTAGATAGGTAGTTTTGNGAAGTAAAGAAATAATTCGATACAATCATATTTTTTGTTTAAAAACAGCAAGTCTAAAATTTTACTGATGCAAATGCTAGCTCAATATACTTTGCTGCTGATTTTACTCAAAGCTCCAATATAACGGGCCCATTATATGACGTTTGCTGGATTTTATGTGAAGTTCTAAATTTTTCATAAAAAAGTCATAGCAAGAGCCCAATCTATGATGTTTGCTATATTATTTTGCAAAGTCCAGACAGTCATGTGGCAACGGATAATAAACAGTTGTGTCATAGGACTTCTAAATGAGAAAATCAACCCACNCAATGCAAAGGTCTAAGTGATATTTTTCACCCAAGGCAGAGTGATCTATTTCACCCAATGCAACAGCACTCTTCTCCTTAAATTATATATTTCTAGTTGAGTTTGGGAAAGGGATCATTCTGCAAAGTCCAGACAGTCATGTGGCAACGGATAATAAACAGTTGTGTCATAGGACTTCTAAATGAGAAAATCAACCCACAATGCAAAGGTCTAAGTGATATTTTTCACCCAAGGCAGAATGATCTATTTCACCCAATGCAACAGCACTCTTCTCCTTAAGTTATCTATTTCTAGTTGAGTTTGGGAAAGGGATCATTCAGCCGTTATGCGTAAGACAAAACAAAGGGCGCAAGCGAGCACTTCATTTGATATGGTATTGCTGTCAGGGGTGGATCCAGGCGGCTGGGGGGGCCATGGAACCCCAAAAGGTAATGTTTCCTATAGCAAACAATAGTGTTAAGAACCTTTTCACATGAAAAAGACAAAGAAGGCCCCCCAGAGTCCAGCTCTGGTCCGCCCCTGGTTGCTATGTGGTATTGTTGCTAAAGGCATAAATTCGGGGTTGTTAATAGATGTGGATCAATACTCAATAGAAAGTATGGGGACCGAAACATTTCAAAATTATGGCAATTAGTTGCTGACATTGTTTAAATATAAGGTATATAGTTTGTTTTGATTTCCTTACTTGTTAATATTGATTTGCGTTCACAAAACCAATGTAACTTATATACTTATCCTTTTGAAAACTTTGAAATCTTCATGTTATTAAAAGTGGGGGTTTGATGTTTTCAAAATTGCTCAGTTGGGGTGGGGGTGTCTAATAAATGGAAATGGGTGGTGAAATTTCGAAAATTGGCAATTGGGGGCCCATTACTGTTCGGTGTAAAAGAGTACGTTACGGAGAGCTACAGGAGAGGGAGAAATGTCTTCCTTCTTACATGGTGAAACTGACTTTACGTAGCCGGTGAATGAACTAAATATTATAAAGGGATTGTTCCTACTCAGAAAAATTGGAAACCGTTAGCATATTCATGTTTAAAGCTGCTATTAGAGAACGTTTTAAAATTCAAACCTTCTTGTATATTGGGTTGATGAGAGAATTAAGTAATCCCTTATACTTCCAGCTTTCCTTTTACAACATATTGCAATCCTTGCCAAATGGCCTAATGTAACATTGGAGACAATAAGTATTGAGTGTAAATAATAACTGCAGAATTACTAAGGCGTTGAGAAGGTGAATTATTTAATAGCTACTAGCGTAGTTGAAGTCATTACGAACATGAGCCAATGGATTGCATGAAATATGGCAAAAATTGCCAGCAAATTCTATAAATAATTTAATATTCCTGCTACAGGAAAGTGAGGAATTGTCAATATAGTGTCAATGAAATCCTTGATCAACATAAGCAAGCCCATTCATATATCAACTTGTTTTGTGACATGTTATCTTAGGACCACCAATCCTGCAGCTTCTGTATGCAACATAATCCCTTGCCACATATCAATATCAGGCCATCTGGCCAGCCAATGAAATTATAGGTGAGAAATATACATGCAGTATAAGTTAAATCATCAATAGTTGTTATTTAATATGTATATTTAGATATTTTGTACATTGTACAGCAATTTTTATGTAGCAAAACGAATTTAAGACCAATAATCAATGAAAGAGTGTTATTTTTCTGAAACAAACTGAAATTGGACACAAGTATCCTATGAAAGAGAAATAAATCACAACTATTCAGACAAACTGGTATCAAATCATTCTAACCTAAGAAATACAAAAACATCAAACTGGCAGAACTGCTATCTAGCTGGGCTCCTAAAAAGACTAGTGTAAGCCTTTCTTGGTCTACTGGTGAATGCATGTGCCTTCCTGCATTCATCCTCAGTTTCTTTGAGCACCTAGGCCAGTTGGTATAACAGTAAATAAAGGTAGTCCCAAATACTTTTGTATGTAGGGAAGTGCCTGCTAGAGAGGACACTTATCCTAAGCCATTGGCATGTGAAGTGAGGCAGCCAGTCCCTTTCTTCATCACCTTTATCTCCCCAGTGATGCCACAAGGTATCCATTCACTGCTGGGTGAACAGCGAGCACAAACATTCAGTCAAGGCCTTGAGTCAGACTTGAATCACAGACCTACTGCACAAGAGATGTGCTCTAACCGCTATGCTAACTTACTCTGGGATAATAGTCTTGATAAAATTTTACTATGCTCTTGAATTCCTTCAGTTATAGGAATACATTTTCACATTGGCATAGCAATATCCATGCAAACAGTACAATGTTTCTACTTTACACGAACTGTTATTAATACAAATTACTCATACAGAGAAAGTAACAGTTACAGCTCATCCACACTGTACCAATGCTCCTCCACACTGTACCAATGCTCCTCTACTACAACTTGATTTACCACAATTTTCTTGACTTACTTCTGTATTTGGAAAATCTCAATTTCTTCAAGTTCAACATGAAACCCAAAGTGAGGATTCCTTCCTACCTTCCCAATATGACCACCAGTGCCAATTACATGAATCTCCTGAATTACTCCTTCCAACGGTGACCACATTCTGGATTGCAGCACTTGTAGAATGTTGTCATAGGCTCATCAGCAGACCTTGTCTGAATTTGCATGAAATATGCTTTAGGATGTTCGCATTTGGGGCATTTCTCTGCAATTAATTCAAAAAAATTACTAATGCCTATTTTCATAAAGAAAAAAGCCATTAGATACATACCTAATTTTAAGGAAATTTTATCACTGCACATTTCATAAGAAATAAAGCATTCTGAAGGGGTAAAACCAATAGGGGGCCTGGTATATATGTGCCAGCATATTTTATGGGTTATTTTGAGATATTTTTCCAGTAGCTTAAAAAATAATGGTAAACTTACGAAAAACAGGGATACCGTAAACGAAAAGTCAAATAAACTGAGCAGTTGCATTTCACAGTACATTCCGTGATCTGGTAACATTGTTTTCAAGAAATTTAGATCTATAAGGTATTCGAAGATTTTTGAATATTTTTTGTCATGGTTATGGGGCATTTTCCAAAGCAGATGTTGGACAAGCAGTTAAACTTTGCAGTATGTACGTACAAAAAAGTCAGGACTCTTTTCCAAGTATGACCAAAATGGCTAAGCACCGTTAATAATCACTGCACATTTCATACTTTATCACTGCACATTTTGAGTTTATCATTGCACAAATTGGTTATCACTGCACACTAAAATTAGGTATGATTAGATATACATATTTTCTATCAATACTTTCATATCAAGATACATACCTTCTGTTGAATCTACATTTTCCCATGCAGCAGAACCACCAAGCACATCATCAACCTCTTTCAGCTTAGGATATTTTTTATCTGAAATCTGGAGATGGAAGGGTATAAATGCGAGTAGATTCTATAAACAAAATCTTCAACAATCAATGCCAAGGTACTAGGAAACGTCCATATCTTTATTCAAGCATGAGTGTATATCTTTATCTAACTTGAATCACTGTGTAAAAAGTGAGTAGGAAATATGTGTTGGCCTAGATCTACTAATAGGCACTAATAGGCAAAATATAGGAAGAAACAAAACTGGCTCTGAACGTTACTACTGATTGACTGCAACCACTAAATTGTCATTCTAAATAAACTCTGACTCAGCCAGCAATATTAGCCTTGCGGCACTCATGCAGTTTTGTACCGCCTTCATGTCTGCTATTATGAAATTGACCAAACATGGTGCAATTATACTCACACACACTCCATGTTTAGTAATTGCCAACATGGCAGACATAGAGGCGGTACGAAACTGCGTTAGTACCTAGCCTTCCTTTTACTGTCCCGCAACAAATCCAAAGGTTGCATACGGCATAAAAACAGCTAATACAACAATGAAATACCTTCCTATTGATGTCATATATGAAAGGACATGTTTTACAAGCAAATCTGTACGATGATGTGCCTGAGCCTTCTTCTACTACCAAAACGTTGGCACAAATTGGACAAAATAGCAGCATTTTCACAACAAAGATGGCCGTCTAGTCAAGCCTCATTATCATTCTTACCTCGCTTGGAGAATTGTCATGGCGCTTGATACTAAAGCAAGAAATCAAAACAAATATGGATAGTAAGTGCACCATTTACTTAGTACATTTTCAGACCCAAGTTGAGTTCGAGCGACTTTTTACCGTTTGCTAATAATTTTCTCGTTGCATTGTTGAACTTGGTGCTATAAATTTCTCAAACACAAAAGGCTGTATTTGACTTCCGAGTCCTGCAAGAACTTCTGTAGACCGCAGACAATTTCTAGCTTGAACTTAAACACAAGACGTGGAACGAGATTTCTTTCAGATGTATCAATTTCTAGTGTGTATGAATTCTGTTGTACATTGGAGATTAAATGAATAACATAGGAAATCAGTGGTGATCAGCCTCAAGTCCATAACGCTGCTTGAGGTTGGATATCACAATCTGGATTAAAGCAAATGTCTGATGACTGTGGATGCGATACAATGGATGCAAATACCAGTGAAAGCTTTGGTAGCAAGCCTTTTGGCACAGAAGAGAAGCTATGGCTTGAGGAACTGGTAAGCTCCTTAATTCTGAGATATACTGATGCGTTTTTGAGTATTTTTGAGTTTTTCCTTCAGGGTTGTCGGGATTTTCCAGGTAGATTGCTTTGTTGTCACTTTCATCCCATTTCATGAAAATCTAGGAAAATTGGCAACCTCCCTGCTTATTTGACTCCCCTATAATTAAGCATAATAGAGTGAGTACATGTTTCTCTTTCCAATCATTCCCAATTTCACATACTTTTCAAATTCTATTTTCAAAGATCAAAGTGTTACTTTTATATTAATATTTTATTTTACTATTTTAACTTCAAAGGTTGTCTTTCACCAAATTAGTTATATGTAAATGTTGAGTAGAAGCATAACCAAAATTTCTGCATTCATAAAGTCATAACAGCATTTTATCTCTTTATTTCAAGTGCACATCAAATGGACTGGAGTACTCAGAGAAAGCTAATTTTAGTTATGTTGGAAGCTTGGAGCTTTTTTCTGTGGGGATTACATTCATTCCTCAAATGAAGCAGTTTTCAGGTATTGTACATCTGTGCCTTGTTGGGCATCAGATCAAAAAGATTCAAAACCTAGAAATATTGGTGCATTTAGAGGAACTTTGGATATGTGATTGCTTAGTCCAGGTGAGATGTTTATGAATTTATAAATGCTTTATTTCTGATTTGCCTACCAAATTGTTGGTAGCCTGATTGGAAGTTTTATAATCATGTCACATGCTATGTGTTTTGATATAAAAGTGTATATATATATATATATATATATATATATATATATATATATATATATATATATATATATATATATATATATATATATATATATATATATATATATATATATATATATATATATATATATATATGTATGTATGTATGTATGTATATCAGAGCAAATAGAATATTGTTTAGCTACTCCCTGTTGTTCCTTTCATGCCATTTTAGTGGCAATGTTATGACCAAAGAAATTTAGATGAAGAGAGTTATGTGCATGCTAGTTTGTATTTGCTTCTGTCAAATCCACATGTTTTCTGAGAAGTTCTTGTAAATGTGCTTGATTTATTTCTGTGTAGAGATTTTGAAATAAAATGCATCAATTTTTTGGATTATTTCATTCCAGAAAATGTTTCATGTTTGTATGGCTTATATGTCATGCATTTAGTAGAATTTTAGTTTAGATAATCAGTCACAGCTAACCAATTGTTTGCCTGTTCATTTTGCTGCTAGGTCATAGAGAATTTGGAAGAAAACCTGAAGTTGAAAAAGCTCTACCTTTATGAGAATCAAATTGAGAAAATTGAAAATGTTGGGCATTTGACTGAATTAGAGCTTTTATGGCTTAATGGTAATAAAATTGGAAAGATAGAGGTATTTTTCACATTGTGCAATAGAGATCTACCTCAACTATGTAGATTTCATTTTCATAATCCAAACTTTTCTTATTTTCTAGAAGTACTTTTGATGTTTAAAAATATCCTTTTATGGGTGTATTTATACCAAAAATTATTTTCAATATTAATTCTACTTTTAATTTAATGTTTTAGTTGTAAAGTTTCTTTCTAAACAGAGGTTAATTATTTCACTGCATTTCAGACATTTAGACTAAATATCTTAGCTAGAATGGCTAAAAGAAGGAGCATATTCATATGTTTTGTTGCTAATATGTAATAATTCAGTAAATTTAATGCATATCCTTTTAATGTATGTGCAGGCCATGGCCAACCTACAGTTTCTCCCTGTTAGCTCTGCTATTATTATTGGAAAAATCCATTGCTAAAGTATTTGATTTGCAGTTAACAACTTAATGGTCATATTGTTATAATAAAGAAACTTATCAAAATGTTTTTTCTTGTTGTGATTCTATGTATGGGCTTAATTTTCAAGCTGCTGCCAGCCTACAGTTTCTCCCTCTTAGCTCAGCTACAATTGTCACCAAAAGTTGTTTTTTATCTATTTCCTATCCCCATCACCATTTCTCTTGTTTCAATTTACCTTGCTTCATTTTAGGGTCTGAGAACTTTGGAAAAGCTTGCAGACCTCAATTTGAGTGAAAATCTGATTCTAGAAATCGGTAAGAAGTCACATGTCAAGTTAGAAATAGGCTTGTTGTGGAGGGCGCCTGTATGTAGCTTACTGTTTGTGGCTATATTTTAGTTTGAATCACTTCCATTATATCTGCCAGCAGATATGAAAGCTGTAGAAGAGAATGCATGCTTGTTATGCTCTAGCACACACATCTGCTTTCTTTTGAAGGGAATGCATTTGAAAGCAACAAGAGGCTGGAGAAGTTGAATCTCACAGGAAATCTCATCTCTTCAATGAAAGTAAGAGTATTTTATATTATCTTGAGACCAATCTGTGGTATAACAGTGCTAAATAGGTACATTTAGAGAAGATGATTTTGATTTCTAAAGAGAAATTAATGGATATGTGCAGAAAATGAATTTTTATGGGTTTGCATGTAGCTTGAATTTTGACATACTTTGCCTACTTACAATAGCATTTTATAGTGTTCAATCACCATATAGCAACAAAGCAGATATAGAAATGATATTTGAAACTTAAATATTATTTTTGTCCATCTCACATTTTCCATTTCTGCAGAACTTTCCATAGTTATAATTGATTTGTTAGCAGAAGCTAAGCAGTTGTGAATTAAATTAGGATAATTTCAAATAAAGCACTAGTTGTATGAATCTCCTCCAGCCTTGTGACTTGTTGTTTCAGACCCATTGGTTTTTGTTGAGTGGACATACTCAGCTAGGAAGAACTAGGTTGAGTTTATATCTGCTTGCATTTGAGTCACCACACTGAGTTTAAACATGTGATATTTATTGTGATGGGGTTAGAGTCTCTTTAATACTTTTTATGAAATGATGAAACATTGTATAGTCATACTTGAAAAGGCTGTTGATTTTTTGTACAGGATATAACAAATCTTACTTGTTTACCAAGACTACGGTCATTGTATCTAAAGGATCCACTCTACCCACCCTGCCCTGTGGCATTGCTTTGTAACTACCCCATTCATATGGTGTATCATCTGCCATCATTGCATTGCCTTGATTCCCAAGATGTGTCTATGAAAACGCTGAAAGAGATGGCAGAGGTATTGTTTTATTTTTATAAACAATTGCTGCATTTTTCTTTTATGTAGCTGATATGTAATACAAATTCTTTTCAATGTGACTGTTCTTTCAATGCGTATGATCAGCTTGTACAGATTATAGAACTTTAGATATGTGCTCTTGCTCTCATGATGCGGTCATTTTGGCTTCGTATTCCTGAGGGTAGAATTTTTAATTATTGAATTTTAAGCTTTTGACATTAAATTGTAACATATATAGCTGCACTAGATCATTTCCAGTTTGTTGCTTTTCTATAGAATACAGTGGAGAAGAAAGTCATGTTCTACAAAATGAAGCTGAAGACAGTTGAAAGAAGCTACAATGAAATTGTGAAAAAGCTTGAAGAGTCAAAGAATAAATTGAAGACTGTCTCTTCAAGTATGCTGAGAAAACTTTTGTTTGCCATAAAGGAGGTAAATTCTTATACCCATTTTGCAGACGAGGTTTTAAATTTCGTTACGAGTAGTCATGAGGTACTTTGTAAGCTGATGGCGTCTCTTGGCTTAGCCTGAGTACTATAACAGAAAAATCACCCCCCCCCCTAGCTAGGGCTAACTACCAAAATCATAGTCGTAAGCAATAAATGTCTTTCCAATTAGGAGCCAAACCACGTACTTTTTGCCAAATGATGTAAATTGTAAATTGACTGTTATTGTCAACTCTCTCGATTTCCTTGTGCGTCGTTTATCTCTGTTTCTACTTCAATTTCTAGATTGAACGTGAGCTTGAAGAATTAAACGTACCTTCGAAAGCTATGAGCTTTGCTGTGTCTGAATCAAAAGGTAATGTTTTTCTAGTAAGTTTTGATAAAATTAAGCATTAGTATCGATTGAATTATTTAGCTGTCACTGTCATTTATCATTTAAAAAGCAGGGTGACATGGAAGCATCCCGCAATGCAGTTATTAATTTTGTACTAACATCGACATAGCATAGCCTTTTTTAGGAGATATTTACTAGGGAGGGGGGCAAATCCCTAGAAAGGGAACAAGCTAGTTCAAGAATCAAAGAAAATGTTTGAGGACTGGGAGCACTTTTTGGCGAAAAGTCCCTTCAAAGATGTTTTTAAAAGGATCTATCTCATTTTCCTATTTGAAATTTATATATTTCATAGAAGCAAATATGTTTGAATCAGAGTCTTAGCGAAGACCATTTATCAGCTCTAGTAGCAAGAAAGGGGGTTTGGGGACAATACTCCCAGGAATATTCATGATTCAGTGCTTTTACTTTGGCTTAAATATCCCAATATGATGCATGCCATTAACGGTAAAGGCCTAAATTTGTGCTGCATCTGAATCCTTCAAGATGGCTTAGAAGACATTCCTGTATTTTATATTTATCACTTACAGTCGCAATTTGAGCCAAGGTTGATTTATTCAAAAGCGATTTCTTCAGTTCTTGTGTAAAGCTTTTGGAAAAGAGGGATAATTTCTGGGAGCAAAGCTCCATTTACTAGGGGGGGCAATGTCGAGAACTAGGTGGCCCCGAGTTTGTGATATAGCAATGCTAAAATTTATTGCCAAATTTCATAAAGAGCACACTCTTATTACAAATTACGACTCGATTGAATTGAATTACTTATTAAAATTTCCTTGCCATAATGTTGCCTTGATATTTCAGAAAAGAAATTCGATTCTCCTGAATCAGAGAAGAAATCAGACCCTGAAGATGAGTCATCGTTGAAGAGAGACGTGAATGACAATTACGACACAAATTCATCTAGTGAAGACGAATTAGAAGAGCTTGTCGAACGAGTGAACGCTAGGAAGGAGCAGCTCAATATGAAAATAAAGTCTTTGGAAGAGCGTGTTGCATTCTGGGAAGAAAAAGACGATTTGTAAGTAGTGTTTTGTTGTTCCTTTTTGAGCAGAAAGTTTTCAGGGTCTAGAAATTAACTTGGAAAATTACTACTGGTTTACTGTATGAAGCCCACTAGACCTTGAAGTATTGGTTGTTGTGAGGCCCCTTGAACCTTAAGACCCTGGGGAATTTTGCCCCCTGCCCCCTGCCTCCCGCTCAGTGGCCCTAAGCGCAAGATGCAACGTTTATATTGCTTCTTTAGCACTCATTGATTACTTTTTCTCAACTGATTAGACACGATTTCGGCATTTTAAAACTATCATTGACTTCTGTTGTGTTGTGGACATGTCAGCATTTAATTTTCGATATTTTTCTTTAGATATTTACCAGTTTGATCAATATTATATGATTACATTATGCAAAATTTGTTGAAAACCTGCAGATTGGAGATTAGAGCTATTTTCATGACTTTATCAATCATTTGCTGTTATGTTGAATTAGTTTTGATATTGCAAAGACTGAGACATCTATAGTGTTTGCATTGTGGAATAAATATAATTCATATTTCATTCAATTATCAAAGGTAATTACACATTTATCTTCATATCTTTTTACTTTATAGGATTGAGCAATCCTATAGCAATATGTGCCTGCAAGCTAGAAATCTCATCGATCAGCGAGTCCAACGCTTAACGATTGAATTGGAGAGCGTTGGTAATGTGAGATTTGAAGAAGGAGGCCCTTCACATTCATGGTATGTACAAAGTGCTTTCATATGCAATTTTTGAAAAATCTGGAAAGTGTTGATTTAAATATTGCTGCACTCATTCCCCAATTTGTCTAGAGGTACATCTCAAATAGGGTCGTACCTATGGTTGAAGCAGGAGTATGTTCATAGTAAATTGAATGCGCAATGGTAAATCGAATGCGCAAGGGCTGACTACAAAGCAAATCACACTGTTGCACTAGGAATATGAAAAATCTACATGTGCAAAAGCTAAAACTAGAACATATCGAAAGAAGCTTTTTGTACGCAGCTCCAAACACTTGGAATAATATCTCACAGGCCATTAGAAATGCCGAGACCATTGCACGATTTAAAAAAGAGTTGAAATCTCACCTTTTGAGTCAGAAGACACTATAGTAGCCCAAATATCCACAGATCCATAGAAGACCAGCAATAAAATACTTCTCATTGTAGTACAATTCTTATTTTTTGTGGTATGGTAGCTTATTTTTCTTCATGTAATATTGTATTAATTTATGTAGTTACTAGTATAGCTGAATGGATATTGTGGCTAAATAAGATTAAATACAAAAAGGAAAAGGACTACTGATTAAAAAGTGCGCAAGTTTTTCAAACCAGTAACAGTCTGTTTCAGTTCTTCCATTTTGTGTTATTTGCTGTAGCATAGTAATATAATTTCATGATTATAAATTTGCCTTTGCTTTTTAAGGTACAAGGCAGTGCATGATTTATTTATGTCTCGATTTTCAGAACTTGACTTCAGGGTACGTATCTCTTCTTTACACAAAGACTTAGTTTGTCTTCGTTTCACCCATTGAATTCATCGTATAAGTACTAAAATTAACCTATTTTCAACAATTTAAAGGGCATATTTCTCGAATGATTTGAAAAACAGAGTTTCATGCGTTTTTATGAATGCCAATCCAGCACTGAAAAATTGGTTTGCAGTTACTTGTTTCTAAGAAGATGTAGATAGAGTTTAAAGAATTTGTGTGTCATGGGTTTGTGTCATTAGGAATTGAAACATTTCTTGGAAACCGCAGCTGAAGTATAAATTTCAAGAGAAGAGCCACGTCGAAAAACATCTTTCTTCTTTATATATTCCACTATTTCGACATTCCAATAATTGCTAAAATTAGGCCTAAGCCAGTAGGCATATACGGTTTAGTGACATAGACGATGTTGACATAAACGATATACGTTTCGATACATCATGTCCCATCCTCAGTTAATAAACAGTGCCAGCACCTCTCGCTGGCACTGTTTATTAACTGAGGATGGGACATGATGTATCGAAACGTATATCGTTTATGTCAACATCGTCTATGTCACTAAACCGTATATGACTATCGTTTAAGTCAACATCGTCTATGTCACTAAACCGTATATGTCTACTGGCTTAGGCCTAATTTTAGCAATTATTGGAATGTCGAAATAGTGGAATATATAAAGAGAAAGATGTTTTTCATCGTGGCTCTTCTCTGGAAATTTATTCGGAATTGAATTTCAGTTTGAACCGGACATTTTTGTGAGAAGTACAAATACCTATTATCTGGCAGACTATTCAATATATTTTGTAGAAGATAAGAATTTATGGAAGACTAGCTTGTTGAAAACTTTGGCAAATGTTTACTCTGCACTTTTGATATTTTTTGGGATCCTGACCAACGAATGTTTGAATTCGTAATGTTTAACTGGTTTTTATCTCGCCGTTATTTGAATCTCCAAATCCCTAAACATAGGACTGAACGCTATAAAAAAAAGCTTTCATTACTCAGCTCTTAAGGAATGGAGTAATACGCTTAGAGACATACGTGAGTTGCCAACAATAAATACTTTCAAAAGGCAACTGAAATTGTATATGAAGAGCAAGACATAAACACAACCCCCTGGAAGAACAGCTCCACGCTAAATAGGTTTTGTTTTTATTATCCAATTTAACTACTTTTCGTTATATACAACTTAGTTCGTAGATTGTTTTTTTCTGTAATTGTGCTGAAGGGTTTTGTGTATAAAATATGAAATATGAAGTATATTTTCTGGTTCTGTTGGAATTTTCCACTGCTTCGCTCATTACTGCTTGGTCTGTCTGAGATTTGTGCTATGCAGTCTTGCGCATCTATCACGTCCCCAAAGGGGGACATCCATAAAGGATATACGCACCTTGGGAGAGGTGGGGGGCTAGCAATAATGTGGACAAAAGTGGACAGGGGGAGGGAGGGGTCTAGCTGTAAGTGGATTTCTTTTTCAGTGTGGCCTCGGTAAGAGAAAAGAGGACATTTAAATGTCATTCTATGATCATCTTCCTGTGTTAAAGATTGAAAAATAAAGGAGCAAGCAAGAAAGTAGTACAGTATGCATGTCTTTTTTAATGAGTTTTTATTTCCCCATAGTTTTTGCAGCCCTTTATTCATCTTCCAACTCAGTGTCCGCACGGCTAGGGGGCTGTTAAGCAAAAAGTGGACAGGTGTGGACAGGAGGAGGAAAGGGGGTTGGTTGAAAACTGGTAAAAATAAGCGGATATCCTTTATGGTTGACCCAAGTGTTGATTTCTGTTCGTGTATGTTTTATATACCTGCCTTGTACCATATGGTTATAATTCTTTTTAGGATCTACCTGTGACGTCAGTAAAGATTCGTTGTATCACTCGAATATTCAACAAAAGTCGTCATATTCTGTTCACGAATAAATTAGAAACCCTGAAAAATTCAGATGAAGTGGCTTTGATAAACAGGTTAAAAATTGAGGTTTAATATAAAGGTCTCGATGCAAATCATATTCGAGGTTTTTGTTAAAAGTAATCCTAAAGTGTTCTATTAGTACAGTGAAAACCCGCACACAAGAGCCGTCATCTAATAAAAACCCATAGCTTGAAATTGTATATTTTGACTTCCAATAATTAGAATTTTTTCAGTCTGACATTCCAACTAGGTTCTTAGACATGGCTCATTTTTTCCTCTGGGAAATAAGCTCAGTCTTTTTGCCAATCAGCCCCTTTCATTTATCTTCCGATAACATTGCATACGTGATTGAGATGGGTAGGTTCATCAATATGCTTTGATTTGCAAAGCTTTGGGTGGTTGAGTATATTGCCACAGTACTTGAGTGCTAAACGGTCAACTATGATTTTCTTCCAGCATTTCTATTGGACCCTGAGTTAAGAACCTGAACCCTGATTACTGGAATTATCCCATCACATAAGAACATGATAAGGCTCATTTAAAAAATATAAGTTTTCTATGTGGGTTTTTACTGTATTTATTATTCAGGTATGTACTGTTATCAAAGTAATTGCTGGATGAGGCAGACTTGTCAGTACTCTACTTGACGTTATTACCGTATTGTATAAGAACTATTTGTTATGAGATCCTCAAGTCCTTTTTTTTGATTTTGCCAGACCTTAAGGAGGTGCAATTAATGCTTGGTATGAACGTGTAAAACTGGCAATTTTGGTGGAATAATCAGATTAGTATGGTATTCTAGTCATCAAAAGATATTATAAGAATGAAAAAAATGGAACTTCAAAAATCTTAATTCATTAATAAAAACTTTTTGCAATCTGCAGATGGAAGTACTTCCTTTCAATGATTTTATTTTCTGTTTGAATTTAGTTAGGCTGTCAGTGGCAAAGTCAGTCCATGCCTGGAAGAAATTAGTGCAAGATTGGCAATTTTTACGTGCACCCTTGTCTGCACGAATGATTGCTCTTACTCATTTGGAATTGCACGTTCGATCCAAGATTTTTGCATCTAAAATACAGAGTTTCTTGTTGCTGAAACATGTCAATAATTTCATTTAGGATAAAGCAGGACAAAGTAGAGTTATGAAAGCAAAAGGTGACTGTCACTGGTGCTTCAGTTGTGACAAAGAAGTTCCTATTTGGCACGTGCGATTCTACGATTCATTGTGATGTTGGCACGGGCAATTTTTTGCTCGTGTTGAGGATTGTGCATGTGTGTGGACATGCGGATGCGCAATCACACGTGTCTCCGGGCATGGACTTCTAAATTCAAACAGAAAATGCAATCATGAACAGGAAATACTTTGGAAGCATTTCCAACCTTCGCACTCTATACTCATGACGATACCAAGCCTAGCTAGTGATGAATTTACGTAGGTCTATAGTTCTATCTTCAAGAAGTGTTTGGATTTGTTTATAGGAGACATATCTCACATAACCAGGTGTATAGCCGTTAGGAAGTCACTAAGAACACGAAGAAGATTTCTGTAGCGATGGTGACTTGTAATGCCAATAATAACCTGATCAAAACTCTGTAGCACGCAAGTTACTCTGTATTCTATGTAAACCTTAAATGCTATTTTTTTAGTTTTCTTTGTTGCAGAGAGGATAACCGAGCCTTGGATTATCTGTTCAATATTTGGGATCAAATATCCCAGGACGATAAAAGAGGAATATATGATAAGATCGAGCATGGATTTGATTGTGTGGGTACTTTTTACGTTTACTTTTTTAACTTTAGCGTTTGAACTTTACCTTTTATGTAGCATCGGAGATGCCCTAAATTTTTGTAAATGGTAAAACTCTTGGCACATGCGGTATTGGACTGGATTCATACTGAACCTGGAAAACTCAGAAAACCTGGAAAAAGGCCATTTTTACAAAAAGTCAGGGATAACCTGGAATAGTCAGGGAACTCTCTATAATATTTATCCAAGTTAGGAAAAAATTGTTTAGTGTACACATCGCTTTCATTAACTCGTACATGGTTATTCGCAAAGTGGTTGTTCCATTTGTGTCAGTAAATTTGAACTTTATCAAGCAAGTATATATTGAACTCCATTTGCTCTAGCAAGTGTATGTACACTATATTTCTATTAGGTTCCATTTTCTTTACCTATTTTTATAATAAGGGTTACTGAAGAAACGTGTGTTTTTGACTATCAATCAGAAAAAAGTTGATGAATAGTTAGGGAATTTTGATTCGTATATTGAATGTGAACCCCGATTGGAGATTCCTTTATTGAAATATACTAAACACCGATTTCTCTTGTGGTAAAGATCTATCCCCAATTTATCACAATTTTCTCATGTGGTCTTTTAGATTCCGAATGGATCTATAACTCTCACAAATAGCCTAGGCGTGGCTGATAAATCTAGAGTTAAATTCATTCTCAAGAAAAACAATGATGGAGATACGAACGATAGGCAGGATTTCAGATATGGTATGTGATTATTTGTTTACATTTGATTATGCCAGTTTCATGCCTTCATAGACAATGCTACGACCCTGCAACCAGAAAGTCTTATAGTAACTCTATCTATGATATGAGCAATTTTATATAGCCTGATCAAGTAGTGGCTTTTCAATCTTCTCCTCTCATAGGCCTTGATCTTGTTGTATCCTTGTTCTTATGTAGCGAATATTCCATCTTATTGCCTTCGAAAGAAAATTTCCAGACAGGATTTGATTCTTCCATTATTTTCCTACTTGATCTGAAATCATTGATAGTTACCTCCGTCTGTTGATTCTTATCTCCAAAATCCACTGTTTCTACATCTCTAAATTTTAGTTTTGCAGGCACTGATACATATTCACTGTTTCTACAGCTCTTAAGCAGTATAGGTGGATTAACTATGTAGTTACTTTCTGTCTTTTTTAATCAGGACATCTGTTGATTTGCAAGACATATTTAGGGAAATCTTGCAAGGCAGGCAAGAATGAAAGAAAGTAAGTCTTTTATGTAACACGTCTTAAATTAGATATATTGACTTCTTTATGGAGATAGTATTAGGACAATGTTTGATAATATTTGAGAGGTATAATACTAAATTGAACATAGAGCAAGTAAAGCTATTGTATAACTTAGTACAGCAAGAAAATCTAAAGCGTTTAAATATGAGAAAATGACCGAAAGCATTGTTTTGGGTTGTATCGAAATGGTGTATGCTTTTTAGTAATTTGTTCTGATCGTTTTGAAACTGATAGTTATTACTACAAAGCATAATTCGAAGACTATAAAATCTATCAATTGGAAGGTTAGTTTTTGGTTTTTATCTAGCATAGAATTGTTTACCTACAAAACCCAAAGGAATCTTTAGGCTCATAACTGCTTGGAGACTTCGGACCCAATTGCCGTTTAGTGTACATAAATTCTCACCCTGTAAGCAGGTCATAGATTCTCCCTTCATTGCCTACATGCATAGGGCAAACAGATAAAAATAGTTGTGTGACATAATCTAAATAATTATTGAAGAATAAGATAAAATTAATTCTGAGAATATGATATTATTAAGTATAAGAAAACAGATGAAAATAATAATAAAAAGAAGATAAAAATAATTATAGGCCATTGAAATAAATAATTATTGGAGAAACAGAGAAAATTAGTTTCTGTATACCATAAAATTAATTCCAATACTAGTAAAATTTCTTTCAATTAGAGAAAAAAATAATTCAAGAGGTGAGTTGTATTTTGAGTAGAAGAGACCCCCATATATTTGCAGTATTTATGACTGGGTTACCTCTTCCATCTCTGTTAGATTTCTTGCTTTATTTTTGACACTATGAGCTACTTGAGACTCATGACATATGCAAGTTCTTTATTAGCTGTTGAATCTTGCTTTTGCAATTTCATTTGAGGCCTTTTCAAAACATTCCTTCTCATATATTCGATGTTTTATCAGGATTACCAAGTCAAATTTTCAAGATTATGACTCCGTCTACCAAACAAGACGACACGCTATTTGCCCAACTAAAGCAAATAGCAAGAGCGCAGTAGGAATTACGGAGCTCTGTGATTGCAACCTACGAAGATCAACTTGGCATGTCTTNTCGATACTCACCTTGTTCTTCCAGAATATTTAGTAGAGTTTGAATATGGCACAAGGGTAAGTATGATATATGTCGTTAATGTCAGTGACAGTCATAAATATGTTCTTTTTATTTTACAATCCAAGACTTTTTCTATTCAAAACAAATCATGTACTTGGCATTAGTTTTCGTATCCTATAATCCTTTACGATTCTCCTGAAATCCATCATATAGATATAGTTACTTATTATGAGTCAACTTTTGTTTCAATTTGAATAGCCCCTTTCATAAAAATTCCTGTAAAGATCATCCCAAGCTTTGTCTGCATTTTATTGAAGCTATGTAAAAACACACGGTTAGAAGATTTGATGTTTTTGACAGAAGTAGCTTTAGTGTTTTAAATTCTTTTTTCAACAGGATTGCGAGATAATATAGATGCTGTGATAAAAGATATGCTGAGAATTCTATTAGTAATAAACTTAGAACAAGATTGAACTCAGATTGGAGTCTCATAGAGTCCGATTTTATCGAATCGAAGTATCTTTTGCATTTTTCTTTATCATTGAATATTAGTCCAAAGAAATGAAATCGTTGCAATTTTTTACTAGAAAGCAGAACCGTTGACAGAAGTGTTAAGTGGTGTGATGTATGATGAGGGAGTGACGACTTCAATCAACGAGAGCCTAGAGGCGTCAATTGCAGCGGACGAAGAAATCACACAGACAGATAACAATATTATGAACATGAGTCCTAATGTTAAAATTAGGCCTAGGTAATTAATGCCTAAGATCAACATGACTTTTAAACTTTGGATGTAATTTCAATCCATTCTATTTTAAGAACATTGCCGTAAAGTTTTTCATTATTTTTTCTGTTTGAAATACAACCGTTCCAATATTTGTTTTAATGTATGATCTACCATGTTACTTACATATCTAATTTGTATAGGTAATGTATAACTTGTATTACAGTCTAAAGATGACTTTGAGAGGACCAAAATTGTTGTGATAAATAAGCAATATCGAGTGATTAATCGTCGTTTCTACGTTTAGTACATGCTATTCTTCGTTAAGAATAACCAAACTTAGCGTTTGCAACGTTAACTAACCAATCTCTTTTCTCTGCAGACTAACAGTGTTAACAGAGGACCTTCTTTTGAAGCAGACCAATGCATCTTACACTAGTAGAATTACCGTATGTTTTTTAAGACATCTTCTACAGCAATACATGATTTTGCTACATTTACCCTCGTACTGCCTACCTTCTAAATGGAGATTCTATTCAAGTTTCTTTCAAGAAACTATCCATATAGTAATTTTCTCTTTTAATTCCTCAAAGTATATCTGTTTGTTGAATGTTGTTCTTTACAGCCTATGCTTTTCATAACAATTAATGCCGTTAAGGAAGCAGATCTAATTGTAGTTATACCCTTGAAATCATGAGCGAGGTAGCATAGTGGTTAGAGTGCGTGCCTCCCATGCGGAAGGTCTACGGTTCGAGCCCGACTCGATGCCCTGACTGAACGCTCGCTCACTGTTCACCCAGCAGCAAATGGGCACCCAGTGGGAACACTGGGGAGATAAAGGCAGCGAGGAAAGGAGCTGGCGACCCTACCTCACATGCCGATGGCTCAGGATAAGTGTCCTCTCTAACAGACACTCTCCTACGTACGAAAGTATACGGGACTACATTTACTTTACCCTTGAAGTCTTCGTGTG
>OLMO02000277.1:15244331-15255726 GCA_900291935.2 Cassiopea xamachana | reverse complement strand
GACCTCTTGTTCTGGGGGTGGAAAAGCAATAATGTAACTAAAGAAACTGGTGTAGCTGTAAATTTACTGACAGAGGTATGAATTTACCGATAGAAGTTTTTCTGGCAAGATTTCCTTAGTTCAATGTGGTGCATTGATGCTAGAAAGGGGAGTTTCAGCACTCCTTTGACTATATCATGGAAAAGCATGCAGTCACGTACCGACTAAGTCATTGAATATATATTTACCGAGGAGATAACCGAATGTTGGGGGTGTGACACCTCCATACAACCCCCGCTAGCTACGCCTTAGCTTGCAATGCTACAGCGTCAGTTCAAGAAGATACTGAGGTCGATTTGTAAAATTTGCTTAGAGCCCAGCTGCAGTTTTCCGAGCAATATTTGATAATCTGAGTTTATTTCTTTTATTAAATTTTGAATAGGACAGTTGATGATAGAGTCTACGACATCGTGTTTTCTTTCATTTTCCAGGTCCTTAATTTCAACGGCAGTGGACTGAGCAAGCTGAAGCTCTTGTCAACACTTGTAAATTTAAAGAAATTGATTGTCAGTTTTAATGAGCTGACCTCACTCCAAGACCTTTCTGGGATGGTATGATCTTTATCTTTAAAAATTATAGTTTAGATTAGCAAATGTTATGGAGCCTAGAGAAGTCATGTGTTAGATCACATTTCTCTTCACGCGACGCTTGAGACAATTTGGAATTAACAAGTTTGCTGTGCAGAATTTTTCTATGCTTTCTAACGCTTTGTATCACCAAGTTTATATTTTTAATCATTTATTTATATGTAAGATGCTTTGAATTTATAAATTACGGAAATGTCTCGATGTCTACTGCAGTTAGGCATTCAAATCTATTAAACATTTGAAATCGTGAAAGTATGGTTATAGTAGAAGACAGGTAGAAAGTTATGTGTTCATAGCTCTTTTAGCAAACAAAGGAAAATTGTTTCGAAAGTTATTTGTTGCTAAATCGGTCAAGCTTCCCTCTTAGAGCAACTTGGAGTATCTGGACGCCAGTTTTAATAAAATCACAACAGTTGATGGGTTCAAGGTAAGACTAAGCTGTGTTTTTGTATAAATCGTGGAGACTGAGGGACACTCATATCAAATTGTCATCAAATCCGTGAAAATATTGATCTCCAACATTGATGGACATTATATCTTTTAATACCTGCACATATTACTCTTCCTTTTTATGTTTTTTCCATACATTGTATCCTTTATGAAAATAGTTTTAGACTTTGTAAATTAATCTTGATTTTATGTATTTTTTTGTTAAGTATTGTAGACAAGTAGATATGCAGAGGGCCTCCTTAAAAATTTGTAATGATACTAATAATAATAACAATTACTATTATTATTGTGTTCGTTGTCATTATTATTTGCATAATTATTAGTTTCCTTTATCCATTCATTTATTAATGTTTTGGTGGTACAATCGCTTATAGAATCAATTGTTAATTTGATCAATCATGAAAGTTTAAGTATTTATCTATGAAATAACCAACTGCTGTCTTTTTTCAGGGCTGTATACATTTAGCTTACTTGGACCTTAGCTGGAATCGACTTCATTACACTCGCGAAGAAGTCGGGCTGATCAGAAAATATTTGCCTGCAATTCAAAACTTGCACCTAAAACACAATAATTTTTTAAAGGTATGTATTTCAATTTTTAAAAATTCCCTCTAGTGTTCAGTTCATTATATTTGGAATAGTTGTATTTGTAAACTTGTAGGATGAGGCATTATAATACAGAATCTTAGCCGACAAACGTGCTTCAGTTTCATTTTATCTCGTTTTCTTCTGTTGTGTATTCCATCATATATATATATATATATATATATATATATATATATATATATATATATATATATATATATATATATATATATATATATATATATATATATATATATATATATATATATCAGCAACGTTCTTCATCATTCAGCAGTGCAGTGATGTTGTGGTAATACAGTGAAAACCCGCACGTATGAACGAACCTTCCTTAAATGAGAACCCACAGCCTGAAATGTTATATCATGATTTCAAATAATTAGTACCTTTTCAACCTGACATTTGAACTAGGTTGATATTAATGGCTTATTCTTTACCCACTGGGAAATAAAATCAATCTTTTTTCCATTTAACCCCTTTCGTGGATCTTCAAATAATGGTGTATGCATGATTAAAACGGGCAGCTTCATACCTACGATTTGATCTATATAGCTTTAGAAGGATAAGTAAATTGCCAGAGTACTTGAATTCAAAACGGTCAACTATCTTTTACCTAGTACATGCACTGGACCCTGACGTAAGAACTAGAACCCTGATTACTAGAATTATCCCATCGCATAAGTACACGGGCAGGCTCATTTCAAAATTATAGGTTCTTATATGTGGCTTTTTGCAGTATTGAACCCTCGCTTAGGAAAGCTATTAATGCCACCATTTATTTCTGAAAACTATAAATACAACTGCAATATTCTTTGGCTGCCATTTCTGAAAAGGAAGTGATGTCATTGAGTTTCCAATTGTTTATCTAGTATAATACTCTGTATCTTTTTTTCTCGATTTTACCTCCATTTCCCCCAGTTCCTTGGGGCTTGGAGGGTGCCTCTGAGAGGACTTTAGTTCTGGCACAAGCATTTAGGACCGGTTGCCCTTCCTGATGTCACCAATGGCCTGCGGTGGGCCTCGAACCCAGGAACATGTTGGTCTGAGTTGAGTGCATTACCGTTAGGCCATGGCTGTTCAGTATAGTACTCTGTATCAATTTTTCTATTTTGCCTGCTTTCCAAATACACTTGTTTTTTTTATATGAAACAACTCTTTTGCTTGAGACTCAATTTTCTCATCCTTTCCCGAAATTGAGCCTGAGATTTTATTAAGATTTCCTTAAATATTACGTGAAAAAACTGGCTAAAATGTTTTAGCCTTTCTTTATCAATCTTGCTTATTCGACTTTAAATTCTTTCTCTGATATTTGGAAATGTAATAGTGACGGTTCATCGACTGTTGGCAAGCGAAACAACTAAACTCTGAAAATTGATCCTTTTGATGTCCTTAAGATTTTTTTAAGAATTTGAGCATTTGTGCTTTATTTTCTTACAAAGACGTGTTATATATGGAGGTCTAAATTTCTTTTATTCAGTTCTCTTACTTTTTCATGACGTTTTTTTATCTCACAAGCCGAAAACATTGCGACTAAGGTGCATTGGAAGGCTGCGGAATTTAGTGACGATGGACAGTAAAGTAGTAACTGAGGAGGAGACAACATTAGCCATTCGAATGGCTGCATGCTCAAGGATTGCGTATGTCACTATTCTTGCACATTCCAGGACTGATGAGGCTAAACCACGGACTCTCAGTTTGGAATCAACTACCAGTGTCCTTATGAGGGTCAGTAAACACAAACCTGTGAAATTGTTTGAGGATGATAAGAAATGGTTTTTCAAGGTTTGTTTCTTGTGTAGAACTTTGGTGATCTAACTTCAGATCTCATTTTGGATGTTTGATCTATTTTTTATGCATTTATTATTGATCTCTTGCAGCCATTGTTATCTTAACATGTTTCTTTTTTATCTTCAAATAATTTTTAGTATTTTTTCATTTAAGGTGACTTGCTTGCAATTAGACAATCAACATTTAAGCAAGATTTCGAATTTGGACAATCTTGAGAATTTGAAGTTTGTCTCCTTCAACAACAATGATTTGACAAAAATCGAGGTATACGATCAATATTTGTCTCAAAAAAATTTTGTAAAATTTGCTTCTCCAGCTTATTTTCTAAGGTAGGCAATCTTTGACAGTAGAAAACATTTTGCAATCGTTGCAGAATCCAGTAAATTTACTGGATAATTCAATGGATACTGTTGAATTTAGGTGACTGATATTTGCTTTAAACCAATAGAGAAAGGCTCCAACAACGCACGTCGCTTTTTAAAAAGATTCTCTGGCTTCAGTCTGGATATTTTTTTGACATTTCATCAAATCCAGCCTTAAATGTTTCTTAAATTAAAAACTTCCAATTACAATAACAACCCAGATTAGGCAATTGTGATCCAAGAAAAAGGATGCTCAGGTTTTGTGAGGCATGTAGTGGATGTTCATTCTATATTCTTGCTTGTTTGGTTAAAAATCTACTAATTAGAACAGTTTTTGTAAGTCATTATTTGAAACTCAGCCTACCTATGTTTCTTAATTTTCGCCTAATTTCAGTCTCAAGTTTCTTAAAGACATGTTTCTTATGAAATAAAAGCGTGTACAAAATTCGATCTTTACTCTGTTCTATTTCCTTTCTTAGTCTTTTCTATTTCTTCCATTCTAGGGCCTAGAGCATTGTCCTCAAATTGAAGAATTGTCTGTAAAAGGAAATTGTATTTCCAAACTGGAAGGTAATCATTGTTCTTTGTCTTCAATAAGTTTCAATTACTGTGCTGGAAATTGAAACGAAATAAACAAAGATCTGATATTGTTAGCAATTTGTTTGAATCTTTCTAATATTCTACTTCTGCATTGAATTTTAAGAGTTCTTTAATTACACGTTTTTTTATAAGAAACAAACTTTCAGCCTTAAGCCTGAATTTTTCTCAATATTTTGTCAGATCCAGCCTTGAATGTTTCTTAAATGTTTCATAAATTCTTAAGACTTCCAGTAACAATAATAACTCAGATTAGGCANAACTATGATGCAAGAAACAGGATGTTCAGATTTATGAAGCATGTAATTGATGCCTTTTCAATTTTATTCTAGTTTAATCAAATATTTTTTTGTATAAATAGTTTTTTCAAGTTAATGTTTGAAACTCTGCCTACCTACGTTTCCTAATCTTTGCATAATGCCAGCCTCATGTTTCTTACAGTAAGACGTGTACATCTTATCATAGCTATAAAGTATTTATCGCATTTTTCTATCACTACTTTCTTCTTTTCAGGAGTTGATCATCTTCTCAAACTGGAGACTCTGATAGCTGACGATAACAATATAATGTCAATTGACTCTGCGAACTTTGAGAGACTTGTTTCACTAAGGCATTTATCCTTAGAAAATAATCTTATTGTACGCTTGAAGAGCTTGCAGGTAAGATGTTATTGAATTTCATGTGGTAGGCACATATTGCGACGTAATGTGGTATAGTATGCATTACATGATGTGCTAAAATATGATATAATTTAAGAACTAAAATATCTTATACAACATAGATTTATATCTGTTTCTTTATATGGTATAAATTGCTTGGTATGATGTTTTTGTCTCTAAATGAGCTCAGCGCATTTCGTCTTTAATTCTTCAATTTTCAGAAAGCTGTTTCTCTTTATGATCTATATCTTGGAAACAACAGAATATCAAATAACCGAGAAATGTTTCATTTAAAGGTAAGACATTATTCTACGGATAGTTTGGTAGGTTGAAGTAATTAGGGGGGGGCATTGTAGGCTTACGAGATACATATTTATGGATTATTCTTGGAGTATCAGAGTGGGTTTATCGACAGAAAGACCGAGCATTTTCATGATTCTGATTTTTATGCTTGGAAAATTCATTCAAGTCCAAGTTTAATATACCATTTAAATACTCTATCGTATTACTTCATCAGACATTTTTGAGTGTTTATATATTTTAGAGCATCAGTGGCTTATCTATACTGGATCTTGCTGGAAATCCGATAGCATGCGAATCACCGGACCACAGACTCTTTACTATCTACCACATCCAGTCACTTCGAGCACTGGATGGAATCCTTGTAGATCCAATGGAAGAGACTTTAGCCAAGGATGTTTATGGAGGAAGATTGACGCAAGACTTCGTTGCTGAAAGACTTGGACATTCGAATTTTGTAGAGGTTTGTGAACTGGATTTACCAAATCAGGGCATTCGAAATATTGATCTTGGAAGTGCAGAGGCCTTTGGCTATCTAACTAGGTTGGTTTTTAATATATTTTTGTTTTGATTTTTATATGAAATGCTCATGCAGGACATAGAAATTAAAGTTTTGACACAAAGCTGCTCCTAGTGGTTGTTCTTCTTATAGACAATCTCAACTATTTCAATCATTTGACGTTTAGATTCTTCCTGCAGTTTAGTTCATTGAAAATTATTTCTCGAGCTTTTTTGTTTTCTTGGGGAAATTTAAGTAACGACTTGAATAATTTACTGATTCGGTGACACACTTTCAGTCACATGCTCCATCCTTAAAGAATCCAGTTTGGCCACACGAGTTACCTCTATGAATACCCCACGCATGCCACCCTTTGCATAACTACAAAGCTGAAATTAAATTGGCAAAATCTTGAGAGAACTTTGTTTTGACTTTCTTTTACACGAGAAAAAAGTGCTTTATTACATGATAGTACGTAGTCTAAGATCGTAATGAGGCCATTCAACGTTGAGTAGCTTGCTCCTGTTTATATCCCTTTTATTTTGGTGATCTATATTGTGATATGAGCGAGGTAGCATAGTGGTTAGAGCGCATGCCTCCTATGCGGAAGGTCTTCGGTTCGAGCCCGACTCGATGCCCTGACTGAACGCTTGCTCACTGTTCACCCTGCAGCAAATGGGAACCAATGCTAACACTGGGGAGATAAAGGCAGCGAGGAAAGGAACTGGCCACCCTACCTCACATGCCGATGGCTCAGGATGTGTCCTCTCTAACAGGCACTTCCCTACGTACAAAAGTATACGATGGGACTACCTTTTTATATTGTGATGTCATTCTAAGAGTTGATTGGCTTTGTTCTTTCAGTGTTAATTTGGAGCATAACAATCTCACCAACTTTGGAGGTCTTATCTACCTCATAAATCTGAAGGTCAGTTTCAATTTTTGTTATCATAGATTTCATAGCACTGTCTATGCCATTATAGTAATCTAAGGCGAGATATTGGATTAGCATTGCTGGTGTCTTGTAGCATACTGACCTGAACTAGTTAGGCACATGGTAAATTTTAAGACTCCAACCCAAGGAAGAAATCGTAAATGGTTTATACATTTTACGTAGCAGTGTTTTTGCAATTGTTTGCTTGCCTAAAGCTGTGTGTTTATTCTCTCATCAGAACTCTTGGTGCACCACTTATCGTTCATTTTGCTGTTGAATTACTAGTTTCATGCTTAAAGTGTACCTTGTTTCGACCTCAATTTAGGTAATTTCACCTGAGCACAGTTTCCCTTGTTTTATTCTCTCTGTTGATCTTCAGGTGCTTTGTCTCAATTACAATCATATTGAAAGCGTTACTGGAAAATCAAAAACAAATCACATGATCAATGCTCCTCATGCAAAGATCACGCATGACGATTCTGAATTCAATTCGCCTTTGTTGGAGAAACTAGAAGTTCTTCATCTTGGGTTAGTTGTAGTTTTTTTTTCTTTTGTTCATGTTTATTATGGCTATAAAAGAATTATTGATTCACCAAATCATCAATCTATGTTTCTAAACTTTTGGATTTTATTTAGTATACTTAGATATCAGTTCATCTCATTGGTCGTGCTTGCTGTTCCAGTTGATAAGAATAAAACAGTCACTGTGAAAACTTCTGGCTAGTTGCTGGATAATATGAGGCTTTCAAAACAGCACATGATTAGAAATCAGATTGAGAAGAGTGTGCTTCTTTGGTTGCTGGCCATGACAATATATTGGCATCCCTTGAATCTGGTTGTTAAAATACAATTCTATTTTATGCTATAGCCGTTTACTTATTGCCGTCTCTTATCGCTATTTACCTTTTTAAGATTTAATGGGATTTCTAACATGGCATCCCTTCAACTTGGAAGGCTACGAAATATCAAGACTCTTTTCCTTCAAGGTTTGATAATTTCTTTTTATCCATGAAATAAGTCTTAATAACTCGTATGAGGTGCTATCATGCTTTCACTTGATATGAACTGTCAAATCTTAGTATTTATTGATTCCTTTACTACCACTTCAGATTCGTTCAGCCGGATTTTGTTCCGGCCAATTGTTTTAATATTCTGAATAAATGCTCTTGTGTACTGATTTGGGAACTCAGTTCGCTCAAATCAAGTCAGAAAGTGTGTAAGTTGATCACTGTTGTTTATGGCCTAGTAAGTTACTTGAGTGAAAAGTTTGGTTTATGGTCAACATCCAGCTGCATGAATCAATAATGATTTACTGCAGGAGTTACTTGATGCTAGTAGAAACTTTTGCAAATAGCATCTAACCCTTCGCCTTTCAGGTAACGAAATATCAAAATTAGAAGCTATCGGAGGACTTACTGAGCTTAGAGATTTGGTTCTCGACAAGAATAAGATAAAGGTACGATGAGCATATACATTAATACTGCCGATATGTTTTACAAATGCTTTTATTCTTCCATAGTTTTTTTTATGTTTTTCCTTTCGTATTGAAAGTTATATTAAAAATTTTCCTCCTCTGATTTCAGAGCTAGTAATATAATTGACCCCTGAATTGATATGCAAATCCCGGACTGTGCTCCCATCTTTTTTATGCTTGTTTATTCATGTATATTAAGTATTATTAAGTATATTATTTAAGTATATAAGTACATGCGAGTTTGACAGAGCCCCTTTATACAGTACTGTGAACAATGGTGGTGCCTTTCCAATGCACAGCCCACTCATGACCAGTCCAATTTTTTAGAAAAATATTTTGAATAGTGCTATTATTTAGAGTTCATTGGAAGTGCAGCTATTTCTAACTTTTGCAATCTCCTTTAACGTTTGATAGTCCTTTAACGTTTCATAGTCCGCATATTTCAATTTCAGAGCTTTTCAGAAGGCTCTTTCGTTAGTCAATGGAAACTTACAGAACTTCATTGTGAGGAAAACAGGTAACCTATCCAAAACTTATTGGTTATTTTACCTTAAGTTCATAATTAATTGATAGTGTTTGCAGATTTCTACCCTATTGAAATTTAAAACTCCCCACGTAGGACTCCTTGCATATATTAGTCCTTTTGTTTTTGTTCGATTTCTCCCTAACTTTTGGAGCTTGGAATAGAAGGTTACAAGCCTCATTTAATCGCATCTTCCACACGATAATCCTCTTGATTTTGTTCCTCTTTGACTCACTGTTGGGGCATTGAACATGCACCATAGAGGAGTTTGTTTTGGCATTTGAAAACCGGGTACCACCGACGTCACTAATAACCTAATTGATCATCGAGGTCGACCCAAGTTTATCGACAACCCAAGTTCGCTATCGCTAGACCTTGGTAATCCACCTTCTACGTAGAAATGGATTGCGCTTTGTTTGATTTTCTAATGAAGCAATTGATTTATATTTTGCAGATTAAGAGAACTGTCCAATATGGAGCATTTAGTTAACCTACAACGGTTATATGTTGGTTTGAATCGAATTCAGGTATGATTTCCAACTTTTCATTACCTGGAAAGCATCTGACGAAAGATTACATTTACTAAGCTGCAACATTGTGCTCACTTTGTCATACCAATGTCACATCTTGTTCTTTATTGATGGTAGTCATCAGTATGATGATGTGGAATTTGAGGAAACAATGTAAAGATTGTTTAGTTTTGCAAAATTGAGATGCTTTTAATTTGGAAGATAATGACAGGGTGGTTTTTTTGACTTCCCGTGAAGCAAATTTCTATTGCCTCGTAGGAAAGCAGTGAAATTGAAAAGTTAGAACGGCTTCCAAACCTTGCTGAGCTGTCACTCATAGGCAACCCAGTAAGTTCATCTTGAAAATCGATCTATCCATATATATATATATATATATATATATATATATATATATATATATATATATATATATATATATATATATATATATATATATATATATATATATATATATATATATATATATATATATATATATATATATATATATATATATATATATATATATATATATATATATATTTATATATATATATATATATTTATATATATATATATATATATATTATATATATATATATGTATTTATATTTATATATATGTATATTTATATATATATAGTTATATATTTATATCTTTTAGTCATTCAGCTTGTGTATCTGATGTACGATTTTATTTATTTGGCATAGGTTTCACGTCGTTTGATGCATAGGCCTATGCTTGTGTTCCGGCAACCTAACCTCTTTAACATCGATGGCATTCCAGTTACCAGTGAGGAAAGGACAAAAGCAGAGTTATACTTTTTGGAGCAACAGGTTTGCAGTACATCTTGTCCAGTTTCTGTTCGTTTTGCTTGCCCAGATAAAATTTATATTTTCTTGTCATTTAAATCGAGTCTTTGAGACCTCGCATTACTGTCTCATAGAAGAGGGTTTATCTCTACATGCTTTGATATAGAAATTTATAGATTTGAAATTATCTGTATTCTGAATTCACCTTTCCTGGTTCCAAAGACTTAATTGCAATTGTACGTAGCAGATTTTTGTTTTTAATAGAATCTATGCTTTACATTCTCCTTTGCACACCATTCTTCAACATTTAGAATCTGATACTGCTGTGTCGTCTCATATTAACGTACACTTTGTTTTCAGGGTGGAGTTCACTTGCTGCAAACACTAGCTGGTGCAGCTAATCTTTCTCTGCCTGGAATAAACGCAAACCCATCCAAGTACTCAGTACAAGTACCTCTCAGGGTTTGTATGATTTTCCTTAAAATTCTAATTTTTTGATACCACCTGCTAACTAATGAGACGATTTAGAACTTTAGCAGTTTAATCTTTTGTATATTATCTAGCAGTCAAACTAATCTGTGCCCTCACCAGTGCAGACCATTCACTATGTAATCACGTTTTGAATTAAAGGCAAATTATGTCAGAGGAGCGCCCGATTTCATGAAATGATTAAGTCAATGAGAATTACCATTGTAGATGCCGTGTCACACGGACCATATTTACCCACCTTAATTGCATGATTTGATTGCTAGAACCATATTTAATGTAAGAAAGTAGCACTTTAATCGTAAATTTTAATTTCATTCTGTTGTTTCCACTAAGACAAGAAGTTCATGGGCTTGGCACTGCATTTTACTAAAGACTGTAAAAGTTCAATAGAAGAGCCACGATGAAAAACATAACTGAGAGTTCTTTTTTTTTATTTCATGTGACATTTCCAGAGTTCAGGATGACTTACACGTTTTTTATAAGAAAAAAGTTTATGAGAAAATGAGGCTCAAATCGTCAAAATCTTAAGAAAATCGTAAGAAAATCACGAGGCTCAAATTCCAAAATTAAGTGTTTTTGTAGGCCAAAAATCGCTAATTTCGTCGTTATTGCATTCAAATGTTAAAGATGAAATTAAAATTCAAGTATACAATATTATTAACGAAAGTGTAAACCACTCTAGCTAGTTTATGTCAGTAGAAGTTAAGAAAAATTTAAGAAAATCTGAGGCTCAATTTCGGGAAAAGTTAAGAAAATTGAGGCTCAGGCAA
>OLMO02000277.1:15231112-15242002 GCA_900291935.2 Cassiopea xamachana | reverse complement strand
TATATTTATATGTATGTATAAATATATAGTTATATATATATATATATATATATATATATACTTGTATTTATCTTTATATTTCTATACTCAATCCGCAGACAGTATAATTGTACATTTGCCTTAATATAAACATATTGATTTTTCAAGTTTTATTGGTAGGAGAGATATACCGAACATGTGATTCTATGTCACGTTTTAGGCCAAAGAAGTGGTCCCAGAAGCCACTCCAAAGACAATCGAAGATCTGATCGTGATAACAGCAATTTTGAAGGAAATAGGTAAAGTGTTTATCATGCGCATCCAAAGCTGACTTTGAATTTCAAATTAGGCCCATCAAAGATATTGAATTTCTCTGGAGCTGTATACAGCGTACACAGACGTGCTCTATATCGCGATTTTTTTATCTGAGAGGTTCTATATGATAATTTTAGAATGAGTTCATTGAGTTACTTTCAAATATAGCATGTTTGTTTATAGTGCCGGTTCTGGGTCTGGCGCACGTACGTCATTGCAAGACTAGAAAGACTCCCACCTACCACTTTTCTCCCCCAACATGCATTTCTGCATGTGGGAAATAGTATGGAAGCCGTGCATTCAATAATTGCCGCGGAGTGGTCACCTGTTCTAGAATTCATTGTTTTTGCCCATACGTGTTGCTCAAAGGCTGCGAAGATGTTGTCAAGATACTTTTGTGTCATTATCATGGAAATGACTTAGGAGCCTTCAGTAATAATTCGCTTTTTATGGGAACTTATGATGCATGGTTGATACTCGATAATCAAAAGTATCGAAAATTTTGAGAAAAATTTATTTGATAGCAGGAAGAGAAATATAACTGTGAACAATAGAGCCCCATCTAGGAATGATTTCGAGAGTTTTGCTTCAAGTTTACTCAAATTTGCTTTAATTCAAAACACTGTCATCTATTTTGACTTCTAGTATTTCAAGGATCTCCCGAAAAAATCAATTCTTCACTAACATTTTGATTTGAGAAAAGTAAAACCATTTAGATTCGCAAACTTTATCCAAATGTGCATATTTATTTCTGTTACTTTTTAATTTTTATATCTCAAAATGGACAATAAATTTAAATTTTCTTTTCTGATCCTTTGTAATTGCTGAATTAAAAAATCTTTTCTTGGCATTTTTCTCGCTTCCTCAGATTTTGTCAAATAAGATACTTCATTGTACTCTCTCAAATGCTAAGAAAACTTTCCTCCTTTTTGATCAGTTCAAAATTAGAAGGCATTGGATAAAGCAAAAAGTATTTATAGAACATATTGCCATGTGTTCAAGAATGCATTTGTAAATTTTACCATTTATAGAATAATCTTTTCTTAGGTACATGCAGAAGCGGTGAGATATATTATTAAAGAAAATGAACAATGTGAATATTTTAGTAAGTTATTTCATAAGACATGCGTATTTAATTCCACCCTGTATATATCTAAGACTGTACAGTAGTCATGAATGTGTTTTTGCAATTTGTTTTAACTTATTTTTGTCGCAAGTGTAACTTAGATGCTGTGCAATAGAATTTTATCCAACTTGAAGAATCGCAACTTGTTACTCCATTGATGCAATCTTTTTTCATAAGACATCACTTGCTAGCTTAGGCCTAAGCGCTGTAAATTAGTAATTTTATGCAATGATGTGGCAGTGTACGGGTATCAGTTGTTTGTTTGCCACCGAACCCCAGTCGTATTTTCTAAGATGGGTGTTATTTAAACCTGGCCTAAACTGTTTCCTAGTGAGATTTGCATCTTTACTTCTTTCTATCATTGGTAGCCACAGCTAACCTGAGTTTCTGGAAATTGTTAGTTTCAGCTATCTCCCCACTTCACTTTTGTACGTTTCAGCTGGAACTGCCTTCCAGTACGTTAATCTCTTTGAAGAAACCTAAACATCTTTTCTCCAATTCCCTGCATGAAGGTTTCAAATCGCTTTATTGCAGTTACTCATGTGTATTTGTAATTAATTTGCTTGTATTGTGATTGAATAAAAACCAAATCTTTCATAGCCTTACCAGCACTTGGTCTAAAGCAAGTCATCAGTCTCAACCTTGCTACACAAATCCAAAGGACTCAGCTCTTTTAGTGAAAAACATGGCCTGTTTTTTTCTTTCTTATTTGAAATGAATATCGCTGACCATGATTGCTATAACTTCAATGGTCTAGAAGCGATAATTCATGAATGCATTAATCTTTGTTTGTTTTCATATTGCAGACATTAATTATAAATCGTTAGCTCTTAATTATTGAGGAGCATCATACTGCTATATTTTCACAAAACAGCCATAATCGATACATGCATTCCGTGGGATTAAATACATTTTAGCTCTCTCGGTTAAACAAAAGCGGTGTACCAAAAAAACCAACGCTGTACTTGCTTTAAATAGCATGAACAAAAGTGAAAAGATCTTCCCCTTATTTCTTAATACAGCAGATGTTCGACACCAATTTTTACCTCCTATTTGAAGTTTATGCAGCCGATCAGTGCTACACGTTCACTAGCAAAAGCAAAATGGAATTTTTGGTTTATTTGGGAGTCTCAGTTTAGATTGATTTAGATCATTGTAGGCTTTTTACATAGAAAGTTGAGAGAAATTGTTGTTGATCATAGTACAAACACTGTTTGAGTTGGAGTAATTGGATAAATGGTTAGTGGTTTTTCATTCCTAGAAAAATATATTTCATTTATTACATAATTATCTTATAATTTACTGTATTTTGGTATTGAACATGTTTCACTTCAGTAGCCTGAAAAAATTACGTATAATCTCTCATATTAAAAATCAGAGCGGAATTCTTCTGAGAGATTTTGCTCGTTTAGAGAACCTGTCATGAATGGAAGCGAGTTTTCTAGTTGCAACTACCGTGAATTCACGCTGAAGCTTCGTGTACACTCGTCAATAGAAAACGCTACCTGCGTAAAAATTTTATAAGCTGGTCTTAGCTGTTTATTTGAAGTGATATCAAATTTGATTGGAAAAATACTCCTTTTGTCTAGAGATTTATCTAGCACGGGGGGAGGGAAGGGGTTCGTTGGTAGAACAGTTGGGAAATGAGCCTGTAGTGGCATCTATCTTTTGCTACGAATAATGGATACGAGCGTAAAGGTCTTCGCATCTGGCTTGTAGTCTTACATACTCACAAATGTCTTAAGGTTTGAGCTGCCCCTCCCTTTTTCGGCAAGAGCACTGTTTTGGAGCACCCCTTGTCTGTGTACATACGTCTTTCAATCAAATTTTCGATTTGTCTATTTTCTATAGAAGATTCCTGAATTATGAGTAAAATCTAGCATTTCTTTTCAATGCGTTAGGTGAGTTTTATTCCACTGTTACAAGAGGGCAAACTTTTCATTCTTGAAAGCAGTAAATTCTTTTATTTCTATGCAGCTCTCTTGTTTTGGTTAATTCCATGGGCTAGAAATATGCATGCAACACACTTGCAGCTTACACAACACAAGCGCAACTAACATGAAACTGGAAAGCAAAGCAACTGAAGTGCATGCACGGAACACATGCAACATGTATTCACAGCGCATGCAATATACACACAGGGCATACAACATACATTCACAACACACACAAAATGTAGGCATAACATAAAGGCACCGTAACGTGAAGCACGTTTAAATTGTGCACACAACTTTCATAAAACACAGGCCAAGCCTACATTACAGACCTTTTTGTGCCAGAACTGTGGCAAGCAGGAACCTTCAGGTTTTGGTGACCTTGTTATGAGCATTCAGGCCTTGTTTACCCGAGTTTTACCAGCTCAAATGGCGAATCTATTTAATCTAGAAAAATTTTGGTTAGAGTCTGTGGCGAGCAAAAATCCCAGAATGCGCACTGGACACAGGCCAGATTCCCCCCTGCTTGTGACTATAGTACAACAGATCACAGAGCTCATCATGCTTTCATCAATAGCAGGTGATCTTAATGACTAGCTGCATGCTCATTTATTATGAATAGCATCAATTTTTCATGGCCATTTGGTTGCCTTTTTTATTCGGATTTGACATGATAGTATAGACGCTATTTGCAGTAGGTACTCAGCGTCTTTTGCTGCATGTCAAGTGAGCAGTGCATTTGAACAGTGATCCAGTGAGGCACGCATCTGTACTTTTGGTATAGAATGGAAAAAGCTCTCAAAGTTTTATTTGAGTTTGTAAGACTTTTCTTCATATGCAATCACTTTACAGCTTCGAATAAGGAAGTCTCTATAAATTCATTCAAGACCGTTTACTGCTAGGTTACTATTACCCTGTTGAAGGTCGACATTCAGGGTGATTTCAGTTGCTACAGCAAAAGTGCGCAGTTAACGATTCAGTGGATGTTATTTACTACTGTTTAGATTTCTGAACGACATTCAAGGTATTATGTTATAGAATATGGGCCAAGGAAAGTCTTCTTGTTTTGAATGTTTTGATGTCCCGGACTTCATCGTTGGCATAAAGACCGGAGATACAAAGGGAGCCGGATTGCACAATTCGGTTTATATAACCTTCATTAATGAAGAAGGAGAACAATCGAGGGAAATTCATTTAAATGGATGCTGTGTTACCGTCTTTAAAAAGGGACGTACCGATGATTTCAATGTAGCAAAACTACCCGGATTTGGAGATGTCCGAACTATCATCATACAACAACACGAGGAACAAGGTGACGTAGATTGGTACCTTGATAAGGTAACTATCCGCCATACTCATGATGAAGCAAATGGTAAGGTATCCGTATTCCCGGTCAACCGTTGGATGAATCCAAAGAAGCCTTTGGCCATATCAATTTTTGATAGCTATTTACCACAATTCGATGAGAGACCGGAGCAGCGAAAGGCGGAATTAACCGCTAAGCAAGTATCTTATCGCTTTCATCGACTGAGAGGTCTACCTTGCCAGGTAAGCTTTTCACACATAAAAATATAACATTGCAACCCAACGAATCCATGTTTATCTTTATTGTCTACTTGCTATTCCTCTTTAAACAGGGTAAAATGTTCTATATAGCCCCTTCCCTTTTAAACCATCTTCCTTATTTATGCCCCCTTCTAAAGAGAATATTTGAATACATCTCCTCCTTTATGAAGTCCCATATCTTCGTGCAAGAGAGGATATTAGGCACAGTACAATAGTCTATTTACAGGTGTAGTTATTTCTAATTCCAATAATATCAAGCGCTAACGTCATGCTTTAGGCTGCGGTTCCCTGGCGTAGCCCTGTCCTTTGCAATCCGCAAGACTATTCTGTTGCAATGTAAGATCCTGGGACGACTATTCTGTTTAATATCAGCCCCATCATATGAGCTTGACCTAGCAATTTTTTGTTTTAATTGCAGATACGAATGCTACCAAGAGAAGAAGTTTATAGCAACTTTCGTAAGGTAAGTATCATTTCAGTGTTTGATTACATCCCCATTCTTCTTGGACTGATTCAGCATTGCCTCAGTATGAGATTTGCTATAGCAATGTAGAGCAGGCTTTCCCACATACCACAGTGTGCCTTTCAGTCGATTTTTCAAATTTAGTCCATTTCGACGCACTATTTATCTAAAGTTTCTTAGCTTTTTCCTTGTAGTTCTAAAAGTTTCTTAAATTTTAGGCTGGCGAGTACTAGCTTGCTTATAAAATAGTGTCTTGTAAACATGCCAGAGACGGGGGTTTTCTTTCAATCTAAAGGCTGCACTTGCTAAAAGTTAGAAGGGCTCCCCCTTCTCCCCATTGTCACGCCCATCAGGAGCCTACCACTTGTCCCAGTCCCCTCACTCAAAAAACGCCCCTGATGAAAAAGCTTTTAAGAAAGAACCCTGCTTTGTCATTGGCTCGTTTAGGATGAATTTTTTGAATCCCTAACAGGGTGGTTTCGGCAAGGGTGACTTTAAGGGGGGCGGAGCCCCCTTGTTAAAATTTCTGCTCATTTTGGGGGGCTCAGCCCCCCTAAAACTCTTGCATTGGCTTGGCTTTTCAGAGTTTATTGGCCTTGCTTCCAAAGTGCTATGATCAACTGTGCATTGCTATATGGTTATTGAGGCATTTCTTATTGTTGATTATACTATATCAGTATTAAACTAAATTATCATGTTTCCATCTTTGGGAATATGGGCGTGGTTGTAGCTGGGCCACACCCAAACTATGGGCGTGGTTGTGCGTAGATCCCCCTTGTTAAAACTTTTAGAAATCACCACTGGAGTAGCCACAATAGATAGGTATCAGATTCTTCTAGAAGAAACTTGATTGTAGTTCCTTCTAATTATTGACACAAGGTTTGTAACTATTTTTGTGAATAATATTATGCTATATTTACATGGGATGCATATGAATTTTTAGAATTTAATATTTCTCATTTTCTATCTTATTTTCATATAGTAGTTGTTTTTTTAATTTCTAGTTTGATATCAAAATGAAGAAGGCCCAGTTTTTCAATTCGAATCGAAATATTATCTCTGAGCCTTTAGTGTGGGAGTCCATAGAAGACTTGCAATCGCTTTTCAAAGATGGAGGAAAGCTTCCTAGACCATCCGTATGTCATCCTCCATTTAGCTATCTTTCCTTCAATTATTCATCTACCTATTTTCATTTTCTAGGAAATTCTAGTTTCTCTATTCTATTTTTTTTTTGAAGTTGATTTGCACTCAATTTTGACAGCATCTTAAATTCTCGTGCTTCCTGCTCTAGAAGCAATGCTTAAAGTGTTAAATATATATAGTTTTCATTCTTTGACGCCCTTAGTATCTGCCCTTTCACTTCTCCTAAAACTATATGGTTGTGCTTTATTGAATATTTATGAATCGACTGTGTATTCCCTGAGTCTTAGAATATTTTTTCTTTTCTCTGTTTTTCTTCATTTCAACCCATCTGCACCTGTGAGCTTTGTTCATTTATTTATGAATAATATGATGTTTAAAGTAAAGTTTTATTTCTTACAATATATGCTATATATATGCATATATATATATATATACTTTATAGTATATTTATTATATATTTGATGTATTTATTACATATTTGATATATTTATTATATATATATGCTATTGGATATGGTTTCAAATTTACTAAAATTTTTGCAAATTAATTTATATAGGGTATGGATGATTGGACATCAGATATTAACTTTGGTAAACAAAGGCTCACCGGATGTAACCCAAAATCTATTCAACTTTGTACAGAGTTCCCCAAAAAGTAAGCCATTTCCACCAATGTCTATCACAATTGAATATCATGTTTCTCTTCAACAACTCCTACTTTGTCCACCAATTGCATCATCATTTTATTTGTATATCTTTATGGCTGTTCTGTTGACTTAAATTTGACTGTTCCATAATAATCATTTTGCTTGGCATTTGACCAAATCCTACGTTGCCATCTTTTGCTGATTGCTCTGGGTGTCCAGATCCTTTCAAAGTCTGTGAGATGGACTTCAAACTTGTGCACATCTTTAAATTGTTCTTCTCCTTAGGAAATTAATACTTTTCCTGTAAGATGAGTTTGTTACAATTGCTTTAGTTTTGTCATAAAAATCGAACTTAATTGATTTTGAAAGTAAATACTGTATAATTGCTAATGTTTATATGCACATTCCAGAGATTGCTTACAGCTGTAGTATTGTGATGTAATGGATAAGATTTAATTATTTTTTGTAGTTTTGCTGCCAGTGGTAGTGATCTTGAGGTGTTCCTTGAAGGAAAGACAATTGATGAAGCTTTTGAGAAAAAGAAATTGTTTATTGTGGATCACAAAATTCTTGATGGAATAGCTGATGTTCAAAATTATTCTAAGGTATCTATGATATAGGAATAAATTTTGTACTTCCTCAAACAGCTTTCATGCTTGGAGTTTCACTGGAATGTGCTCAAATTTATACATTTACTATAGTGCACCGAGAATAAAGTGTAGCAAAAGACTGATCCTATCTCTGTAATCCAGTGGCGGCTTCACGGGGGGGAATGAGGGACTTGTCCACCGCCCCCCACTTCTTGCCAACATCAGATTTCTAATTCGTCCGAATTCGATTAGGAAATGTTAGGGTTGGTTTGAGGGACCTCTTGCAAGATTTTAAAGTGGATGTGGGACCAAATTCCATCACAGTTTTAGTGCATAGCACCCAACATCCCTCCATTCTGCGATGGCTCCTGCTGTAATCTGTACAAGTTCTCTGTAATTCAGATATAAACCCATCACAGATTCTATCAGGAAAGCAGCAAGACGTCAAAAAGTTCGCTTGCTTTGCAAAATAAGATGCTGCAAACATCAATGGCCCTTTGTTTTTTCACATGCTACAACGATGCTTCTTGCTTTGCCTTTAGGAAAAATAAATGCAATAATTCTAAACATGCTGCTCCAATTTTGCTTTTCTCGGACCAAGCACTTTCTTCGTTGTCTACTTTCTTGGTTGTCTACTCTTAAGTAATTTATTTACCGCACACACAAAACCATCTCTGTCTCTCTGATATTGCTTGGTAATTGACGTCATGAATTGAAAATAATACGAAAAACATTCAATTCCAGATGCCAAGCCCAATTGCGATATTTTACCTAAATGATGCAAATTACCTGCTACCGATTGCTATTCAGTTGTATCAAAACGAGGCCGAAAACAATCCGGTAGGTTAATTTTTGCATTCGTTGAGCATTGTCACATTTATGTCATATTTATGGAATTAAAATTTCCATATAATGATGAAATACAGCACCTGAACTCAGTTCAAAGCTCAACACAAACTTAGTACATATTGTACAACACAGTATATTGTTTCATGAATGTTTTTATCATACTTTCCAATCATTTCCAGGTATTTTTTCCTAACGATCAAGAATTGGTTTGGCTTGCTGCTAAAATGTGGTTTAATAATGCCGATGCAGCTTATCATCGATCTTGTTTGAATTTTGGTAAGAATTTAGAATTTTTATTGCTTTAATTTTGTCTTTGTTTGTCTTATCCAATAATAGCTATCCCTATTATATACTGCTCTTTTCTAAATCTTTCGTTGTACTCTTAACTTCACAAGCTACTGTCTATCGTAAATTTGAAATCCCTGATTTGAATTTTACTTACCTTCTTCAAAATCTGCAGTCCTATTTCTCACCTTTCTATGCTACACATCTTTACTCATTTTCTTTCTTATTATTTTTCTATCGCCTCGTGCCCTTTATTTTCCATAGAAATCTTCAAATACATATATCAATTTATATTTTCATAAGGCCAGTTCATTACTGGTATTGTGCTTTAGCAGAAAATCTCTGACAGAGGTGGCCTTCGCAGTCAATAATTTTTATTTAATTCAGTTTCTTTACTTCCCCACGTAGTATCTGATTTAGTGAATTTTAAATATTTAAAATTTTCTTTCTAGCTGGATCTCATATGATTTTGGAGATGATAGCTATTTCAGTTCATCGTCAACTTTCCCCATCCCATCCGATCTTTCGCCTTCTTGCTCGCTACCTTAAATTCGTTCTTTCAATCAACCAGTAAGTACCCAAATTCAAATACAGGTTTCATTTTTTGGAATATGAACCTTTTTGTCAAAGTCTGTTATTTGAATTACCAATTCATGCCTGATTGCATCTAGTAATTTTTCCAAGGTATTTCTGTACCGTACAGAGAGGCTATATTTGAGGACGTACATCATAGGATCTTCAAAACAATCAGTGAGTTTGTGAGTGACATTAAAGTAGATGAGGTCACCCAGCATCACCTACTGAATCTTTACTACAGCACGAAAAAGCAGACTATTTCCTTATGGAATCCTCCGCTTTTTTCAATTTACTTTTCTGCCATTATTAGTAGTAGGATTCCCACTTTTCACAAACTTTTAGAAGCATACACGCAGGGTACAAAAGTATTGAAACGATGGCCTGCAACAACATAAAAACATGCTCTTGAAAAGCTTAATCTTTTTTGTAGTTTTTGATACCACATTGGTGCAAAATTCTTTTCACAAGCCGTACTGATATTTTATCTGATGGAAAAATAGTTTGAAGCTACAAATTTTATCTTACCCGCAATTGAAGACCCCATTTGTCTATAAAATTTGTACACAGCTCGTTCTCCTCAATTCAATGAAATTTTTTGGACGGCCACATTCTCCTTGCTCCTTTACTAAAAGTCGTGGTTCGAAGTATTTTGAAATCTATAAATATTGCAAATATTTTGCATCATTTACTTTCAAATTTCAAAATAGGAAAGCCTAATAAAACAGAAATGTTCCATTGCTATTCTTTGGCAGTCTGGTAATGCACAATCTTTAGTAATGCTTATATTTCCTTATTTTCTTTAAATTACAAAAAAATAGCTGAAAAGTGTAGCATGTTTCGAAAACAGAAGTGCTTATTTACATATGAACTCGTTTTGGTCACATCAGCTATCATTTCCATGGTGAAACAATTCCAAGCTTTTCGAACAATATTATACGCTATTTTTGAAAACAAATTTTTGGGCCCTTCGTTTCCATTTGTACCCAGAATGTACATGTACCTATCTCCTTGAGTTATTTGAGATAGAATATTCTCATAAATAAACTACAAGAGATCGTATCATTTTGAGCTTTTTTCACTGCTGTTTAGGGTGCATTAAGAATAAATTGTTCTATCTGCCCTGAAATACGTGATGTCATACAGATTTTATCATTCTCATTACTGTTGTTGTTGTTGTTTGTTTTAGTTTTGAATTGAGTTACCTCACAGCACCAGGTGGTTGGATAGACTATGTTACAAATATTGGAGTGAACGGAATGACTGAATTAATCAAGCGATAGTAAATATCAAACTCAGCTCAATCAAATTAGATTGACATCACTCTTATATGATGTCCCATTGCCTTTACGTTGCATTGGATTGACGTCACATTTGAGTAACACCACATTGGATTGACGTGAAATTGGATTGGCATAGAA
>OLMO02000277.1:15208222-15218323 GCA_900291935.2 Cassiopea xamachana | reverse complement strand
CCACAAGTAACTATTGTTTAAATAGTAAAGTTTGAAGTGTTTATGAAATGCTGAAAGCCAGGAAAATTGGAAATAATGTTAATTAGATTCTGGATAGATTGAGGAAATGAATAAAGCCTGCAGTTGTAGCTCAACGAGTTGTTAATGGATAGAGTGATGTGATGGAAAAAGTTATCGATTCGTCATGAGTTTCATAACTTGAAGCTAGAGATTTCATGGAAGACGAAAAAATGGGGAAAATCAGAAAAATGTGTTCCGGCTCAGGTCCACAGACTTGACAACTTGATTTCTTACAGAGCTGTGCCATTTTAATGTGGAAGAGAGAGAGAGAGATAGAGGTCAATGAAAATCTAACTCTTTTGCACGGTTGTAGCTTTGCCTATTGACTTCTCCAAATTTGCTACTAAACCATCAAGTGTTCCTTATTCAAATGATCATTGTGATTTGACTGATCATTGTGATGCAAATTATCATTGTGATCCAAATGATCACTGTTACTTGAATGATCATTGCGATTTGAATGATAATTTTTATTGGAATGATCAATGTGATTCAATCTCATCAAATGCACATTTCTTTTTAGCGATAAGGAGAATAGTAAGTGTGACGTCTGATAGTGCAGCATAATTCTAGTGAAACGAAAGCCTTGAAATTACTCTCCACAATACAAAAATACAAAATTATCTGTTGAATTGAGGATGAAAAATGATAACAACCATTGTGTGTGTACTGCATACATCGTTGACGTATGATGCGCATTGCAAAAAAACCATAATATATGACTTAAAATGTAAACAACTAAATGTACTATTACATCGCTGCTGTCACGAGATTTATTGTTACTACTAACATTTAGATTAAAAACATTAGAGCAAACGAACAGCACATACATTAATGTTAGCAGTTTTTAATCGCTGAAGTGCCCGTCCTACATAGCATTCATATTTATTATTTAGCAGTATTAGTAACAAAAAAGACTGGAATAAGACAAAAAATCTTTCAAGACACGCTAAAGCAAGAGCTCCTCATCAAGAAAATACAAAAACCAAATAGCAAAATTATGAACATTATCATGAAAGGAATCAATCCATCAAATGAGTGGACAGATGAACTCATTAAACAAAATCCCTTCCGAATTTTGAAACAGTGTTTCCTTGAAAGATCATATCATCAATAACGAAACATGTTAAATACTTCATTTCACGCAAGAAAATCCAAAAACATAAGCCATTTCCATGAGTGCTATCTGCCATAAGGAACATTAATACGGTTCATTGAATCAAAATCTTTTAATAAGAGTCCAATTCTACGTCCTCCGCTCCGGGCGAAGTCTCCGCAGTAGGGACCCTGTGGTGCTTTAGTTCTGTTCCAGTTCTTGCCACAAAGCTTAAATTGGAAGGAGATTGTTCCTAGTCCTTCCCGAGAACGCAATAAGAATATCAATGTCAAAAGAATAGGAGATAATGACTCTACTTGTGGTGACACAGAAGGGATTTCCTGGCGAACAAATTCTAAAGTCTCGTTAACAAGATAGTTGTAAGTATATAAAACCTTTATATATGGAGCAAAACAACATAAAACGTGATCATGTAAAACTTAGGTTCCAAGGTAAGATAGAGAGCCCAATTCTCAAGGCATGAAGAATATTGTAAGCTTCCTAAGTGAGATTAGTAGTTGGCAACAAATTGCTTATTTCACAGTAAATCTTAACAAAATGTGTGGGAAAAAATTTTTTTAAAGCTACCAGAGTATTCTACTGTGTATCTCACTGCTGTAAATGCTGAGGGAGGAAAATATAAAATAAGAAAAATGGCGATTGCGCAAAACAGGAAAGTGGTATTTTTCTTGTCATCAATATCTAAGGAATTCAGATAATTCAGCGCCATTTACACAGCACAATTCCGATAAGGAACTGGCTTTATTGGAATAAATCAAAGGGAAAACCCGTTACGTGCACTGGATGTAATTAACAGTAGGTTGTTGATAGCTTCTCAGATTAATCTGAGCTAAACGGTCATCTATTTTGCAAACTAAGCATTTCAGACTTGATCTACTTTGAATCCTCTTACTTTCTAAATTCAAGCATTAAAAAGACTAGAGGAATTTATCCCAGCTCAATTGACTATACTTAAGCAAAACATTGTTGAGCAAAATCCTCTTAAAATAAATCTCTACAAAAAAAGCATTACCAAAAAACGAATTAAGTTACATAAAATTAAATTGGCACTGCAAATTTATATGAAACAATACGCAAAAAGAACGCTGAGATTTTTGCCCATGAATACAGTACAGGGTAAAAATAAAAGAGAGTATTTGACCGCCTCTGAAACAATCAAAAGGAATTAATTGAAGGGCATAAACACAACAGACTAGCAATACTCCTTCAAAACAGCAAAATTATTGACACCAGTATAAAATAAACATGAGGGCGACAATCTAGCTCCTATGACATTCTGCGATAGTTAACATAGGTACAATTTGAAGTGCACAAAATGAGAAAATTAGAAAAAGAATCGGTTTTATTGAATATGAGCTAAAGAAATTGGGACAGACTTTCATCACTTAAGGTTTGGATAATTTGGTGTAACTGAAAGGAATTGGAGGATTTTTTTGCTCAAACCTAAACATTTCATCGCATTAAGTGGACAAATCAAAGGAAGTGAAAGTGTCAAAATGGAAGTAAAACAGATCCAATGGACAATAATTGCGAGATTTGCTTTTTGGACTTTCACAATTAAAAGTGCTTGAAAAGTTGCTAGGTCAGATCATCATTCTGGAGCGTGATCATAAATAAAGGTCCACTTTTCTCAAATTTCAAGCACCTTCACGAAAATGTCAACAATTTGTGGCTACATTTTGTCACCAGAAAAAACTTTTTTGGTCCTACAAAATAGCCAAGTCTTTTTTCTATAAAAAATCAGCTAAATGCGGCTACTCAGTGCACTTCTACGGCCCTTTAAGTTATGTTGTTTTATAGTGGCAACATTGTCTGTGGCTACATGGCTTCATTCAGGAAAAATGATTTTGATATTGTAATCGGCTAATACTTTTGCGATGTCTTGAAGCATCATGATTATAGACTATGTGTAGGATATATGCAGGTTGTATTTTTGTGGCTAAATGCTGTATGCGCTTCAATAATGTGGCTACAAATTTGATGGATTTTCATGTGACCATAAAATTTTGCACCAAAATATATACACCCGATTTCGAACTGAGGATGTGCTCAGTAAGTTATGAAGTTCATCATTTCATAAGTCACGTCTCATAATAAGTTGCTGTATTGTGGCTACATGAGGATATTGTATCAGTAACGTGAAGTCAAGTTAAACTTTCTCGCAGCAAAATGATTTTCCACCAATGCCTCGCTGCAATGTGCATGTGAAATGCATTCAGGATCTATCCTTGTTGTATTTGTGTGGCTACATGCTAGATATATTCCAATATTGTGGCTGCAAACTTCATGAGTTTTAATGTAGCTATAAATTTCTCAACACATTATTTACATCCACTCAAGCACTGGAAATGTGTTAAGAAGATACTTATGTTTGTCACAACAGAAGCTACATCTTACAAGAAGTTGCTATATTGTGGCTACACAAAAATTTCCTCATTCGTATCATTGCAAAACTTCATCATTTGTACGTATCTACATCATATTGTGTACTCACGGTTCAATTGTGATGTTTAACCACAAAATTACAACATTTAGCTTTGCTGAAAAGCAAATTCTTTCCATAGGATACTCAAAGAGGTTTTTCTAAGATTGCTTTTTGAACAAGAACAAATAAAGACTATGAAGTCATAAGTCTATCAAGGGATATTCTTACGGCAACTAGAATCGAGTCACGTAGCCACAATTTAACAACTTAGACGTAAAAATTTTCCGCAGGAAGCATACTACCAAGAAATACGTAAATCCTTCAATTTTCAAGTCACTGGAATAATTTGCCAAATGTCCAATTATTCTTATTAATGTAACCTGCTTAAACAAATAGGTATTTTAGCTGCAAAAGTATAAGATGCGGATTTTTGGCACATTTTGCTACTGGGCGGTATTATTGCCTTTAAAAATTAGCTTATCTAGCCAAAAAGGTCATTGCAGCTTTCATTTTCAAATTAGTTCCGAAAATGTGGCTAAAGAGAAAAATCAATGAAGCCACAAGTTGGCACCTCAGAACCACATAAAATTTTGCTGATGGGAATGTAGCCTCAAAATTTCAACTTAATATGATGATCCAAACAAAAGACGTTCATATTTTCATGAATTCGGTGACATTTCTTCCATTGTTTTGGTGTACTTTTATTTTTGACCATGCTACCTGCTAATGCAAAAGAATTGCTGCCACAATCCATTGTAAGCAACATTAATGGTATGACAAACAAAATGAAGAAGACAAAGAAGTCACTTCAATGCATATTATTTGACTGCTTAATAGTGTTAGAAAACCATTTTTAGTATCACGTACTACAAAAACAACACGAAACTAGTACCAAATACACAACAATCTAAAATATTCTAAAATGAAATTTAAAAAATGAAAGAAGTATATCTCCTACTTGACTATTTCTATATTTCTAAGTATGCAAAAAAGGCAGGTCTTGGAGTGAAGATCTCCGAAGAACTGAACTCAATATATATATTCTAAATACAAATACAATCCTAATGCAGAAAATGAGAAATAATATACCTAGATATGCTTTAAAGTTACAATGCACCAANACCTCTTCTTCATTTGTTGCCTCTCCTTTGCTCTCAATAACATTTGGTGTGGCTAATTCTTTCTTGGCACAGATCAACTTCTGCTCAAAAGAAGTCAATGCATCATTTGAGATCAGCATCAAAGAGAAGCCAATTAGTATCATGCCAGTAGCAACAATTTTGATCACTCCAAATGATTTTCCATTAAAAACATAGTCAGCTGCTGCATTAAGAGGTGTACCAACCAATGTACCAAGTGCAATAAACAGTGGTGATGTGAAGGCAATACCAAAATTTACCATGTAATTAAAGAAAAGCACTAGAACTCCACTGACATTGAGGGAGAGCCAAGGCATGTTGGACCAGTCAATGTACTCATACTTTGTAAAATGAAGTAGCAGAATGATAATCCAAANAACAAGAAGGTGTTGCACAGGCCCAAAAGAGTAAGGAACAAGGCAACTTGAGATCCAGATGCAGACTTAACAACTAATTTGAAAGATACCTAAAATGAAATCAAAAGAGAATGAAAATACTTTGTCCCAGATAAAAAATAAATGTAACTGACTAAATGTTTTCTGCAAATGGCATATTACCATCAATTACTTTTTTAAATTTTAATTTCAAATACCATTGAATGAACTCTGCATATAATGAAAGTGCTAGTAAAATGTGAACAAAGATAACAAAGTTTCTAGTATTGGCCTTACAAGCTACATTACTCATTTTTAGAAAAAAACAAACTAGAGCAAGAATGAGTCCAGCTTATACAAAGACCAATATTCTGGTCAAAAGCCCTGGGAAATCAATTGAAAAATACTTTATATAATTCACTATCACCAAATTTTATTAGCAATGCTTTCAAAAGAAACAGGTAAAAGCAAGTCTGTACAAAATGGTATCAATATAGAACTATTATGAAATGAATTAATTATGATTACTTGATAAAGAGCAGAACCACAAGCTGCAATAACAGTAAGAACTATTCCAATTGTTGTTGGCCCTTTGAAACCATATGTTGAGGCAAATAATACAATTCCACCAACTGATATCAACACTGCAGTTAACTGAGAAAGAAGATTTTTAAAAAATCACAACAGAGCGAGATGTAATTGGTGTAAGGAAGCCCGATTGTCTTTCCTAAATATTTATGAGCTTGGTAGTGGTCTTGAAAAAAGCAAGATTGAGATGGTTCGGCAACGTGGAGAGAAGAGATGAAGACCATATAGTGGAGCGAGCAATGAATTTTGAGGAAGAAGGCAGTAGGCCAGTGGGCAGACAAAAGAAGACCTGGAGAAAAGGAGTGGAGGAGGATATGGGAGAGCTCCCAATCAATGAAGAGATGGCAAGGGACAGGAACCAGTGGAGGCATCTCATATCCTGTCCAACCCCGTAGNAACAAGAAGGTGTTGCACAGGCCCAAAAGAGTAAGGAACAAGGCAACTTGAGATCCAGATGCAGACTTAACAACTAATTTGAAAGAGACCTAAAATGAAATCAAAAGAGAATGAAAATACTTTGTCCCAGATAAAAAATAAATGTAACTGACTAAATGTTTTCTGCAAATGGCATATTACCATCAATTACTTTTTTAAATTGTAATTTCAAATACCATTGAATGAACTCTGCATATAATGAAAGTGCTAGTAAAATGTGAACAAAGATAACAAAGTTTCTAGTATTGGCCTTACAAGCTACATTACTCATTTTTAGAAAAAAACAAACTAGAGCAAGAATGAGTCCAGCTTATACAAAGACCAATATTCTGGTCAAAAGCCCTGGGAAATCAATTGAAAAATACTTTATATAATTCACTATCACTAAATTTTATCAGCAATGCTTTCAAAAGAAACAGGTAAAAGCAAGTCTGTACAAAATGGTATCAATATAGAACTATTATGAAATGAATTAATTATGATTACTTGATAAAGAGCAGAACCACAAGCTGCAATAACAGTAAGAACTATTCCAATTGTTGTTGGCCCTTTGAAACCATATGTTGAGGCAAATAATACAATTCCACCAACTGATATCAACACTGCAGTTAACTGAGAAAGAAGATTTTTAAAAAATCACAACAGAGCGAGATGTAATTGGTGTAAGGAAACCCGATTGTCTTTCCTAAATATTTATGAGTTTGGTAGTGGTCTTGAAAAAAGCAAGATTGAGATGGTTCGGCTACGTGGTGAGAAGAGATGAAGGCCATATAGTGAAGCGAGCAATGAATTTTGAGGAAGAAGGCAGTAGGCCAGTGGGCAGACAAAAGAAGACCTGGAGAAAAGGAGTGGAGGAGGATATGGGAGAGCTCCCAATCAATGAAGAGATGGCAAGGGACAGGAACCAGTGGAGGCATCTCATATCCTGTCCAACCCCATAGTAAAACAATGATGATGATGATGATGATGATGATGATGATGATGATGATGATGATGATGATGATGATGATGATGATGATGATGATGATGATGATGATGATGATGATGATGATGATGATGATGATGATGATGATGATGACTTTGAAGGAATATATGCATTCTTGTACCTCAAGGAGTTTCAAAGCAAGGCATATAATTAATGCCCACTTTCTTGTTTGCTTCTCTGATGTGCTACGCACATCCAGAAATTAAATAACATGTTAGTTTGATACAAATTTGATGCAGAAGATTGCTTAATTTGCCACTTAAATCATAAAAGTCAAAGACTATCATGGGTCAATTTTGCTGCCTTTTCAAAGTTGAAGCTTGAGTAAAATATTCTGATCCAATTTCAAAGCTGGAAAATTCATAAGCACACTATCCCATGATTATAGCTTAAACAAAGACTGTCACTTGCTTTTCTATTTAAATGTAAATACAGCTAAACAAACAACTGAAAAGCAAGGTGATAAAAATATGTTTTTGATCAGAAATTGTTTTTGAAACACAGCTAAAGGCATGAAATAAACAATCTGTAGTTTTAAACAAATTATAGAAACACTATCAAGAAACACAATCTGGCTAATCTTCAAGAAGGAGCAAGATGAAACATGCATCTTGTCTAATCAAGGCATGTGCCAAGGTCTATATTTGCACATGTGATTGATCACCTACTGTGGAGAGGCATGAATGTATATACCTAAATACTGCCCACTGCTGCTTTTGTGTCACTTTGTGTAACAAACATAGAACCATGAAAGGCTTTATAAATTAATCCAGATTGATATCAGATGACAACTAGATTTTAATGGCTAAAATGGGAATTTTGCATACTAAATACTGTCCACTCTTAATAAATACGAAATAAAGTAATCCTACAATGATCATCTTCTTACCCTTGTTATAAAGAATTTCTCTTTCAGCAGGGCTATTGAAAATATGTAGACAAATGCACTGACAGAAGAGAAAAGAGCTGTGACATCTGCTGGATTCAGTGCCTTAAGAGCTCTGATATAAAGATAGTTTGAAGCAAGCCATAAAATACAAAAGGGCAGTGTGAATCTGACCAAGCTAACAAGACACACTCCATGGGGACCAAAGATCTTTGCACTTTCTCTAAAAAGAGCAATAACAGTTTCAAGAATTAGCACATAAACTGCATTAAAAATGAATTAAATAATAAAAGTCTGTTAAATAAATGAGAACAGTATGCTTCAAACTGTGGGGATCGTGACCAACAATGTTAAAAACAAGGTTTTTCTAAAAAGCGAATTGACATGTAATGTTCCTTCTGAGTCTCCGTGTACATACAATGTGTCTTCCATCACTTTGTGCAAGAGACATGGAATTATGTTCTTGATAATATAACAACTAGCCTTTTCAAGTAAAAAGGCCACTGCCCCAGAAATTGGTTGCTTGGAGGCATTCATAAATTTGGGGCACATCATTAGAAAAGAATTTCATGTAAAAAGATTTGTAGTAACTGTGCATGATATTAAAATGTCTTGAAATTTAGGATATAGTACTAATAATTAGCTATCCAGTTCTAAGCAAAAGTATAAAATATGTCTCCAATCCCAAATTAGAAAAAGAACATTGCTAATTACCTGTAAAATGTCTTAAATCTCCACGGTCGCTTCTTGAAAAATTGTGGCAAACTGAATAAAGGGAAGACTACTACCATATAAACTGTTGTATACCATGTGGTAAAATATGGAGAATCAAAACTTGAAGTATAAGTACGCATTGCAAATTGTGTAGCACCAACCCATGACACTGCAATAAGTAGAACAATTATGATACCAAATATGATCTTTGCCTTGGCCTCTTTTATACCACAAATTGTTTTCTCTTTTTCAGCTTCATCTGTGAATTTGAAAAAATAACATTTAAATACCAGTTCTAGCTGGTATCATATTGATGAGGAAGTTCGATCTGTAAATCGCAGGGCTGAATAAATTCAACTTCAAACTACTTGGAAACTATGGTCACAAGCCAGATTACGCATTTATATCCCCCAAGAAATATAATCGTACAAATCATATGTAAAAGTAGACTTATATTCTAAAACATTTCAGAATTCCACATAGCATGTTGCTTCTTCATTCACAAAACTAGTAGTTCTAGATAAACTTCTCCACTACCAACACAATATTTACTATTCTGCCAACTATTGTTTTGCTATATGATGAAATAAGACATTAACAAAGATACAACTTTGATACTAAGGAAATATTTAAGAATATTCCAAGGCTCAATACCAAAAAAGTCTAAAAATATTGAGGCTCAGCCAAAAATGAGCTAATGAGCTATTTTTACAAAAATGGTGTGTACAATCAGGAACAAAACTCAAGAGGCGGTATGGGGGGTGGGTCACCCCAAACCTTGAAAATGTGCCATTTTGCAGGGCAAAAACGGTAGTACAAGGTACTTCTGCAAGGCAACTTACTGGACCTAGGACCATTGGTCGACAACTGTTACTATAAAACAAGGTAACAGATGACAAATGTTCGCACGGCAACCTTTGACACCCCCAAAAAAATTTATCGAAGTTATGTCCCTGTGTACAATGACACCTATTTGCAGCATCCAAGTAAACAATAACGAGTTAATCAGAAACTTACCACAAAGGCATTTTTGAAAGGAAAAAGCTAGCCCTATCTGAAATTTCTATTGCACATACGCTGCATGAAAACTCCCACCAGACTTGTTTTTCAACGAAAAGCCAACAAAAGATCATAGATTAGCGCAAGGAGTTGAGTCTTTTTGAAGGGAACAAAATTTATTTTCTTTAAGCAATCATAATTCCGATTCAGGCAAGAAGAAAAGGTAGTTCAATCGAAATTGATAAATAATTCATTACATTTACATAATAAGAATACATCGGATTTCATAAACTGGCAGGAATTGTAATTCAGCATTGCACCCTGCGACGAAAGGCATCTGTGAACCTTGTCCTAGCTTCGTCAAAACATATTACGATTC
>OLMO02000277.1:15192006-15208122 GCA_900291935.2 Cassiopea xamachana | reverse complement strand
TGAGAAAAGTCAGTATTTCTACCCTGGCTTGAAGTCAGCTTGCGTGCACAAACACGAATGTAACCTACTTCAATAAACTATCAAAAATCAGAATTTGCCTGCCTCTATTTCAAACTGATTCAAGAGCTCAACAGAGGCACATGTTCTCGATACCTAAAATGCTGCTGAGCCTCAATATTCTTAATTTTTTTCGGCCTGAAGCTTTAGATTATTCTTAAATTATTCTTAAAAATCGAAGGTGTAACTACGCCTGAAAATTAAAGGATTATATTCAAATCTTTATTGATGTCTTACTAAAAGCGTAGCAGAATGACAGAATATTGTGTCGATAGTTAAAAAGCTAATCTACAAATAGTACTACAGGCCCGAAGACACTGGGGAGCACGGGGCATTGCTCTCGAATAATCCACTGTTGTAATGTATATAGTAGATTTTTTGCTCTTATAATTTTTATGGACACTTTCATTCTCCCAGCACAGAGGCCAAGGCATAGCAGGGGTGCTAGGAGATGATTGGATGTTTTTTAGACGTGTGTGCTGGTAGCATTGAGATAGAAGTATTTTTTGAGTGTCTGCCCTTCGTTTTTTCTTTTTAAACTATGTAATAAGTAAATCTAGTTTGTGACACTGTGGTTGTATATAAAACTGCTACAAACTGTAACTTTGAATTATTTCTTAATTGACTTCAAAATAATTTAGAATCTAAGAGCATCACAGCACAGATATGCAGCATACAGAGACCCTGAATTTGCTGTTAAGCAACTAAAACCTTGTATCGATGTTGTAGAAATTTCCGTTGACAACTTAGTAAGACTCAGGCACTTGAATTCTTGGATTCTCCTGCGAACTGCGAAGAGATTGTGCAGAATATCGACCCTGTTAGGTGATAGAAAACTTTGCCCTCTGAGTGCATTTCATGCAACCAACGCCAGGCATCTGGGGGTGAGCTATGTCTCTTCCTGGGCGCTATGGCATGAAGTGAGATTGTTTGCTTCTAAGTTGGGCGTATGCCCTTTCCTTTTTCGTTCGAAATCTTCAAAATCCAGTGACACCAGTTTGAGTGATTATTTTCTCCTTCTAAGCATGCAGGTTGATGATGAAAACAATATTATATTCTGCAAAAGGGCGTTTTCCAACGTTTTAGAGGGCGTTCTCCTAAAAATCTTTTCTATAGGCAAGCCCACAGACCCCATTTTACAATGAGGTGTTTACGAGAATACCGTCAAATAAAAAATAATAAATTGTCATAACAAAACTTGCAGTAGCTACAACAAGTACTAAGAAATCCAAAGCATTTTCATTTTGCCTTTTCGCAACGCTAGAAACGCAATTGGGATACAAAGAAGTTTTTCAGCTTTATATTTCGGTATTAGCAGTTGTTGCGAGCATTAAAAAGTTAATCAAAAGCATTAAAAAGTTAATCAAAAGCATTAAACGCAAGAATGTAGGAAACTGGCGATTACGGATAAATTTTGCAATGCGATAATCATTTGAAATTAAGGCTTACAGCAATTACTCGTATAACTTATTTTAAGATCGGTCAAAATGAAATTCCATAACAAAATTTGATAAATAATTGCATGGCTTCATTTTGTATAATTAAGCAGGGCTCTACTTTGTCGTGCGAATTTTACTTCAATTAAATCGTCAAAACAAAGCTTAAGAGATGATTCATTATGAATGAAAGCAATACCCACAGAAAAGCGACTACCACAACTCAAAGCGGTCAAGATTTATTGAGAATTGAAAGATTGCATCTTATCTTGGTGTAAATGCAATTAAGGATGCAAGACAGTTATCAACTGCTCTTGCAAAATAAGGAGACTATGTGGGTTGCAGCATACAAAAAAATTATCAACCAACGGTAAATAGATACAGAGTTGCTAAAGACTCTTTTAAAAATATTTCAAAACTTTTCCAAAGCCAAATAGCCAAATTTCAAAAACCATGAAACTCATTTTCATTTGCATTCTAAAACTCCATAATAATAGAAAATGCTATATTCGATGACAAATTTTATAATTTTTTGGTGCTTTGTAGTATAAATAGTAAAATGGACGGACGTAATATATATGGTGTCCTGAACGACACTAAGCTACATTCATTTTAAGATATCTTCAGACCTTTTGCAAACAAAACTTCAAAACTTTTCCATAGTCATTTTGAAAAGCCTTTCTCTTTTCCAAAAATTTCCAGGTCCTGGAAAATAGCAATGATGGCGCCAGAAACAATGCTGGGGAGCTAGAGCTGTCAAAATGCAGATAGTGAGCGGTGTCCGAGAATCTTTGCAGACAACACCTATCGTATTGGCTAAAAAGACTAAAAAACGGTCACGGATTTTATGAAATGTCAATTGTACATGGAAATTTAGGTGCCGACGTGGAGCTAGTAACGATTTTGGGGGGCTACAGCCCCCCAAGCCCCCTGCTGGCACCATCTCTGGAAAATGGCATTTTTAATTTCCGATACCCGTGCGGACCCAATAGATAAGCTTTGATATAGAAAAATGCATGTAAAATTCGCATATTGGCTGTTTAATTATTCTTTGATACATACAAATACCAGGATTAAAATTCATAGAATTTCCCTCGCAATAAAATCCATTACTCAAATTTTGCCTCTAAGCCATATCAGTTAATTATAATATTTCTATTAAATAGAAAATAGTTTGTTACTACATATTATAAATCACTATAATTAGAATCTTATTTACATAAAACCAAATATATATATTTATATATTACTATACTCTTAGCAGTGATGTGCCGAGACACCTTCTGTGGGGGGGCGTTCTGACCAACTGACCAACCATTTTTCTACATTGTTACTAAAAATCAAAAAGGTCTCAGAAAATACTGTGGCCAACCCTCTTGTGGCAGCCTGGCCACAGTATTTTCATAAAGAGATCACAGGGATAGAGGTCCAGAGGAGTGTTCCCATTATAAATATTTATAGAAATCACATTGAATCCTCCAGGAGTTCAGAAAACCATGGCCAATGAGAAAATATGAATCAGAACTTTTAGATACCATTCAAGATTGATTTTTCACACAAATAAAAAACCAAACTTTTGGTTGAAATTTGATGCGCTGAATTGCTATCTAGCATGCGCAATCCTTGTCAGACAGGCCTCTTGATTCAAGAACGTCCGAATGAAAAGGTGTCGTGTACCATGTACTGGTGGAAATTTTGACATTCACTGGAGGACTAGAGCAGGGTTGGATCTAGAGGGAGGCCACAAGGAGGCCGCAGGGCCATGGCCCCTTTCAAATGGTGGCATTTCCTACAGCAAACAATTGTATTAAGAAAGTTCTCACATAAATAAAGACAATAAACCGAAGCCATGGCCCCCCAAAGTCCAGTTCTGGAACTGCCCCTGGGATAGAGCCTGTTTCTGTCATTGAAGCACTGGTTAAGCAACTCTTTCACAAGTCTTCTTCAATTGATACATTTTTGGGGGCAAATGTTCCCTCAATCCCACAATTCTACCAGATGCTAAGTGATAGGAATGGTCTATAAAGCAATCTTTAACATGCCCCAGTCACATCGGATGTAAAGATAAAAACAACCTTCATATTGTCAAGTTTGAGATGCAACATTACGGCCCCGTGACTCCCACTTTTCATTCAACGAATGTGGTACACATGTAGGGGAAGGAGGGGTTCACATATTGCGACAGCATTTGAACAGGAGAGGGTGTTGGAGAATCGTGGTGTCAAGCTCCAGAAGTGTCTAATACTGCAACAAGATGATTGCATAACTGTATAGGAGGATATCGAGGAATAAATTCCATAGATAAATTGCCTCCTAGGTCCACATTTATTGTGAGTGAGCGAAGGGTATTTTTCAGAATTTTTCACTGATGGAGCATTTGAGAAAATGGGACACTTAAGATAACTGCAGAATTTACAGAGCAACAGGCTTTCAAAAGCACTCATAAAATACTCGTATAGACCGTAGAGCGAAAAATTCATGTATGTATACAGATATTTCAAATAAGACGAAAACAAAAAAGTCGCTGAATCAGAAAGGCACTTAAGTAATGGAGCAAACATGTTCTACTGGTGGGGCGGTGAAAGGGGGGCTGGTGGGAAATTTCCCGCCACTTTGTTAAAAATGCATCGAGTGAGTGCCCCCAAGCGTCCGTCACTGGCATGAGACTACTTCAAAAACGTGAAAATCTAGCGGGTAAAATATGAAGAATGTTCTATCTTTTGATAAATCTGCTCGGTAAATTACGCCCACCGATAAATATCATTGGAACCGGCGCTGCAAGAGCAAGGAGTATATACTAAACAGTATGGCGTTGTTGTTTACTGAAGAGGAGCAATATATAAGAGAGTAAGGAAGAAACTGCAAGACAGGAGTTAACACATGGGAGAAACTCCCACGGTTTTGACAACCTGAAATAAGAGTAAAAGTTACAAAAATGCCCGGTATGTCAGCATGGTTTTGAAAATGAAGTGTCATATTGAGGGCTCCTTCACAAGTCACAAGGCTGGAGAGCAAGCTTTCTAAATTGAAACACGCAGAAACTTAAATCAATTGACACCACGGAGCATCCAGAATGGGGAATAAGTGTGCCCTTGTAATGAATTTACGTACGTAAGCAAATCTATGGAAAGGCTCCCATAAACGGAAATATCCACTTCATAACATCAAAATGCATCATCGAAGAACTGCTTATGAGAAATCTTACCCAACACTTCCATGGCTTTCATTTCTTTCGTCTCAGCCATCGCTGCTCCCGTCAGTTCATCAAGTCTTCAGATAGCCCTACTTAGGCTTTCTGGACAAACAAGAGCAGCGGAAGTCAAAATATGGCTTAACTAGTGTTTACACGTGCGACGTTCTTTTAAGGTGTAATTTCACCACTTGTCTCAAGTTGCAGACATCACTAACCAGGGTCAAAGTTCAAGTCTAAGAAGTATCAGGCCTCTTGTTGTTGTGGTGTTGTGAGCAGGTCATATGGGTACATGAAAGAGTTGGAAACGGCAAGGTAGAAATGACATGGAAGTTGTAAAAAAGAGGCATACGGCAGTGGGAGGTAGAGATCAGAGATGACTAGGTAAAATCAAGGATAGCAGTGGAGCCACAAAGGTAAAGGGGGGAGAGTCCTGTCTAAAGACAAATGACCCTTGAAATTCATGCAGGCCGGGCCGTTTAAAGCAAATATTCGGAAATTACGTTATGCATTTCCTTGGAGAAAAAGGTGCGTTCTATCAGTAGATTTCTAGTAGAAAAGGGTACTCCATAGGAAGAAAATGGCCAGGGATGGCACTCCCAGGGGCTTGAGGGGCAAAGTACTTCTGTGGCCTCCAACCTTAATCATCCCAAGGAAACGAAATCATGGGGGCAAGACATTAGCGATATAGCAACAAAATCCTATGTTTGGAGTCCTGTAGAAAAATTTTTCCTCTTCTTTTTTGTGCTGGGGTGTTTGGATTTGGGCATGACTCGCTTTATGTACAGAATGAGTTGACGTTTGGCAATGGTTTCTGGTGAGATTCTCATCGCATTGCCGCTGATTGGCCTGTGCTTATATTCTCATTATTCAATAGCAAGGAGCCATTCAAATATTACGTCATGCCAGGGGTGGGGTTATATTTGGTTATCGTTATTACGAAAGCAGAAAAATATCCTATTGAACTTCATAATATGACGTCACACTTTGAGGGATGGGGGTGAGTGGGTGTCAAAAACACCAAAATTAGTGTGAGGTAGTATGTGAATGGCCCCTATGTCATACGTGTCCAAAACTTGACTTGCAAAAATGTTCCTTTACCTAGATCCTTTACCAGTCATTTTTTCCGAAGAGCCAACCACTTCACCTCTGTCTTTTCCAAATTAAAATAAGTTTCTAGCGCAGATTTTTGGAAACATTGACCTGAGGTTTTAAATGAAAATTATGCAGTCGTGGCAGGTCGCAGTTCTAGTAAAGGTGGGAGACGCAAACTTCTTTGTGGATCATATTCAATACTCTGTGCTGTTGGAATTTCCCACCTCCGTCTTTCTCTAGATGACCGAACAGTATCCATATCTATTGTGTATGGATCGTCCCTGTCAATCACAGCAATATTATTTTCGAATGACGAATGTCTTGGTACATTGTGAGTTTTTTCGTTTTCGACTAACCTTTCTCGCACTGTTTTCTTCGGTTTAATCGGAACTGGTATTCCAGATTTCCTACGTTCAGGTGTCACTTTTCCCCTTCTATGCTTTTCCCTCGATGGCGGACGCCCACTACTAGAAGTAGAAGATTTCGTAGAACTCTTTCGTTTTTTCTCTCTATGTACAAAATTTTCATTACCATCTAGGGACTGATTCAGTTTTCGTTTCTTTTTTCGTACTTTGGCAGGGTGTATCAGCGAGGGTGGTTCTTCTCTATGAGGCTCTGGTGATTTACATCTTACTGGTGAATGAGAAAAAGTAGGCACTTTACTTGTTCCGTTATAATGAATTGAATATACAGTCTTTGGTGTTTTATGATGCCTACGACGCTTTGCCATTATCTTCACTTTTTTCTTTCTACAAGGAACATGAAAAATTGCATCAAATATTGACAACAGGCACGTAAATGCATGGGGGCACGGAGGGGAATGCTCCCTGAATGAGAAATGAATTTTACATTGTTTGGCCCTCCTCACTAGAATTCTCAAACTGGAAATTTAAATACTTACATACGATTTTTGACTCCCAAAGTGATGGTACAATTAGGCTTTGCCCTTCCAGAACTGGCCTAACTATGCAATACTATACATTACACTATAAATCAAATGCTCCTATGCAATTATTTCCCAAGAAAACATGAAAAAATATCATATATTTCAGTTGGACCCTGGGGGGCACTTTCATGATTTTCTATGGAGACACTATTATGATTTAGAAAAATGACAAACCCTAACATTGAGTTTTGTCTACAGCTGTTAGTCCCAGAAAATGTTTAAAAAGTACTATATTGCTTTGGTGCCCCCCTAAAAGATGAATAATAAAACTCTAGCACCACCACCAGCACAATTCACATTGTAATAATAGTGCTTTCAAAATATAAAACTTATGATATGCACTCAAATTTATCCCACATTTCATATTTCAAATAGCTAAATAGCTAAGGGAGAGGGTAGCCCTTCAGCACAGATGCTGAATTTCAAGGGGCCCTCCCATAAATAAATATTCTGAGGACTTCAATAGATGTTGTTTAATGATTTAATTTGAAATTGGTCAAATATACATGAAGGAATTCTCACCTTAAATAATGACAACAAACTGCAATTAAGCTAACAGTCAATAGGATTGATAAACCAACAGGTAGCATTATCAGATTGAGTTGAACTGAAGCCCAGTTGTAATTTAGCTTTGGCCTTTGGGTTGTGTATGTTGTTTGGGGCAATTGAGTATTCTGCATGGAAGCCATTCTTGATTTTCCAGTTTAACCCTGGTGCTTTTTGAGAAGTATGCTCTGCAAAAATTGAATTAGCTTTATTTCTAAGCAGAAGAATTTATGAAGGGAAATAAAGGCAAAGTGATATGAAGCAAAATAACAAAATTTCAACAACAAATGTTTATCAGCTATATTTTCTTGCTAAAGCTAAGATAAAATGTGTGTATACACAGGTGTACAAATAAAAGCATCATTCTAGATTTCAGATTGAGCGAGTAAAGTACACAGTTTATCGCACGGGATCACCTGTTCGAATTAATTTGTGGATAAACAAACATACCATCGGCTCAGAGCAACTTTGCTTAATCTTATGGGGGAAAGCTCAACTAAGGATTTCAAACCTTTACAATTTTACGTAAAGAAGTTAAAGATTTCCAAGTGAGAAAAAGTTTCAATGTCTAACAGCACTGTATTTTGCAGAAAAATAGAAAGACAGATGCGGGTATTGAGTTAATTATTTTAGTTTACGTCTTTCAATTTAGAAAATCCTAACATTCGTGATCCCCCATTGGTAATTGTAGAAATTAAATAAGTACTATTGAAAACTAACAATAAGAATGAAAGGATAAATGCATCTTTCTGTCTGGGACAACTTTCTATTGAATTACTAACGACAGTGCCTACACAACAAAAAATGTAAATGAAAACAAACCTTTTTCACAATACAGCCGAGGCCATCACACTTCAAAGCCTGAACTCGATAGTTGATTCTGTTGGCGCCTTCGTGCTGCCATTGGTCACCAAACTAAAAAATCTTCCTCTGTTTCTATGCAACTTTCACACCATATTTTGTTGCTTCACACTTAGCAACCCAAAATTGCAGCCTCGATTCAATAGACATCCGCCGAGAATCCAGACCTCGTGTGCACGTGCATTGACAACAATAACAAAAAGGTAACATGGCGAATAGAATAGAAAGCCCTGAGCAAAATATATTCTGGGTCCAACAAGACCAAGTTAAAGACTTTTGGACATTCATATTGGCGGTATTGTTATTCCTATGAATTATTCTTATTGGCCTTTGTTTTCTCGACGCTAACCAAGCCCATTCTGTTAAAGTACGTAAGAGTCAGTGCGCAAAACTGCAAACGTCCACGTATGCACAACTGCGTTTATTAAAACGTGATTTGTAATTTCACGCTTTGAGGGCAAGATCATTGGAAAAATTGCGCAAGTTATAGAGGGATAAAGCTATTTTCGCTATGAGAATCGATTGCGGATAGAGGAGGAAGTCAGCTTCATTTTTTGCATTGACAAGAAAGTGGCACCTCTTAATAAAAGGCAATCTTCTTCCTTTTTAGATAAATTGGAAAGAAAAGTGGCTATTAGCACTTATGGCATTGCATGCTCTTTGTTTTGCTACAATATTGCTGACCAGAAAATACACAAATATACAAATTGTTCTATTTTGCACTCTGAGTAAGCCTGCTATATTGTCATTCGTCATATCCACAGTTTGAACTGTATCGCGTTTTATTTGTTCAGAGTAAATACTGCTTTGGAGGTAATATCAAACCAAGTAGGCTGAGTGATTAGCCAGTTTGGCAAATCTGTACTCACTTGCTGCTATGTAGCAATGTGAACACTCCCAATCAGATTAAATATCAACTTCACTTGCATCTCATAACATTTTCTTTGTGTTTTGCAACTTTTCTCTGAGTTTTCATCCTGTTCTTTATGCTTGAATAGAATCTCCTTCCTTCCCCCTAAGATACACTGTTTCTTCTCATGCACTTTTTCAATAGATTGCAACAGTATGGTCTATATTGGAGTCTTTAAACTCAATTTCATGTGATTCACACATGGCCATTATGAAGTGGCACCCTGAGATCGAGCATACAAAAAAGCTTTACCAGTAGGGAGAGGGAGGGGCAGGTATGGATTTGTGGTGGGTACCCCATAGACATTGTTTTGTAGAGTGATCCTCCCAGGTTTTATAAAGAGAAGATGGTAAAGAGAAGAGCCAGCCATTATGGCCAGGGGTAACTAACATAATTCCTTATGGGCCCTTTTAAAGGTGACTTCTGTTCTGGCTAGATAGATAGATAGGTCACAATGTTCAATGAATTTCTCCCATTGAATTCACAATATAAATTGCCTCAATGACTGAGCTCACATTAGTAAGAATTCTCAGTCCTGTTTTCAGAGCTGCAACGTCTATGAGCCTCCCTACTGCAGCTGCCAATGATTCAGAAAAAATGTGCTTTATCGGCACTCCCCTTACAATTACAAATAGTAATTAATCAAAACTTAAGTCATCAACTCTTCCTCTTAGGTGGAATTGCATTATTATCAGAAAGGATAAACAAGCTTGGGGCAAAGCATTGGAGGTATGACCCTAATTTCATTTTATTGTAATGGCAAAACATTTGTTGCCCCTCAGATTGTAGCAATTGATGCATCTTATATCAAAAATAAACTACTGCTTTTGTCTTTATGAAGTTCAATGCATTATAGCTCTATTTATTTTGAATGTCTTATAACCTATTTTGCATTTACAACCTTTCTTTATCAGATTATTTTCAAGTGAGCAGTACTTTGATTCTTATGGCCTCTTCATCATGGTGATCCTGTCTGGGCCTATGATGGTCAACTGTTTAATTCTTGTGGTAAGTATGGACAATGTTCCTTTTATGAAATAAATCATTACATTTTAAATCATTTATTCCATGCCTGCTATCATTTATTTATTTGGAATTGCACATGCAATCCAAGACTTGTGTATCAGAAATACAGAGCGTCTTGACGCTGAAGCATGTTAAATGTCTCAATTGAGGATAAAAGGGGATACAGCAGAGTTATGAAAGCAAAAGGTGACAGTCAATAGTGTTGCAGTTGTGACAACAAAGTTCCTATTTGGCATGTGCGATTGCATGGTTCACAGTGATGGTGGAATGGGTGATTTTTCATATATGCTTGAGATTTTGCACGTGTAGACACACGCATGTGCGATCGCACATGTCTCCAGGCATGGACTGGACTTTGGTCCATGCCTGTAGACAAGTGCTATTGCACTTGTGCATGTCCACACATGTGCAAAATCCCCAGCACAAGCAAAAAATAGCCTGTGTCAACATCATTGTCAACCATGCAATTGCATATGTCAAATAGGAACTTCATTGTTACAAATGCAGCCTGTGATTGTCACCTTTTGCTTTCAAAACTGTACTCAGGGATGTACTGATGGGGGCATGGGGGCATCATGCCCCCCAATATTTTCAAAATTGTAAGAAAGTTGGTCAAAAATCAGCCATGCTGCAAAAGAAATGATCACTTTATTTTCTGTGACCTTTTTTGTAGCAGAAATTGGTCATATAGTTAAAACATCCCCCCCCCAATGGAAAGTGATGGAGCACATCTCTGACTCTACTTTATCCTATTTTTTTCAAAATGAGACATTTGACATGATTCAGGAACAAGAAACTCTGTGTTTTGGATACACAGATATTGGTCTCATGTGCAACTCCAAATAGCTAAGAGCAATTGCTTGTGCTGACAAGGGAACATGTGTGAATTGATGCTCTTGCACCAATTTCTCCTAGGAATGGACTGTGTATTGTATTCAAAAAATAATATTTTACAACTCTTCAATATTCTCCTAATTCAAACAGATCATATGGCTGATAGAAGCTGGTCAGCTGCTAATCAAAACTAAAAGAAGACAGCTATTGCATTTAAAAGATGAATCTCAAACAGAAACAGACAAGAAAGATAAAACTGAATAGTGCAGGAATCCAGAACAGAAAGCTACTAAGTATATAAGATACTGCCACCTCTACCTCTGAGTGAAGAAACTGGAAAGGTAACAGTGTTCAGATAAGGTTCAATGCAGGGATGCCTTGGTTAAATTGAGTTGTCTGCATTCAGTTTCAAAGTTTCCCATTAAAAAACATCTGCATTAACTTTACACAGAACAAACATAATTTAGTTTGTATAACCACAGATTAATTACGTGAAGATTCCCTACTGAATTGAGTTTGTCATTGACATGTACATCAATTGAAATTAAATCATTTGAAAATTTCAAGGCCTATGCAGAAGTTGCCAAAAGCATAATGATTGAATAGGAAGTGAAACTTTAAAAATAATTACAACAGAACTATAATGTAGCCATAAAGGGGTGCAGAGGAAGCCCCTCATCCCCCAATTTTTAGCTATTCAGCACATTTGCCAAAAATCAATAGTGCTTGTCAATGTTTTATTATTGCTGACATAACTCAAGGAAATTGTTCTTTGTCAGCAAATTGGACTTGAAAGAAATCTGTTAGCAAATTGGGATTATGCACCCCACCACAAATGTTCTTTACCTTGTCCCTGTGAATAGTATACTTAATGATTGAGTGCAATAAGTATTGCAGAGAACAGTTTAATGAGGAAACTGCAATCATATAAATTCATAGTCATTTAATCAATTATTCTACTGCAAAACAAACAATTTCTTATAAAAATTTTAACTGATATTTACAAAAGGATAACTGCTAAGGGCTTCAATACATATACAATTTTTAGAACTAGTCAATCTTCATATAGCTTTACAAAAATAAACCTCACCATGTTCAATTACATAATTATTAAATTATTTGTTGTGATCTTCACAAGTGCCTTTCAAGACATTGCTGACTATTATACCATTATATTTCCCTACAGTGTAACATGTCATTAGAGAACAGCAGTTTCAAGTTGTAATAACATCAAAAATTCCACAACCTATGACTTGGATCATATTCCTAAAGCTTGCAATCACTTCCAGACATTATATCAATTAAAATGTTTGTTAGAACTAACAAAGTCCTTTCAAAAAATCTGCATAGTAAAGAGAGGCATATAGAAGATACTAATTCTCTGAATGATGCCCCCAAGAAAAAGTAAAAAATTACAAAGAAAGTGAGTAAGTAGATGAAATTTATGAAAGTGCACTAAGATATGGACTTCCTAGATGGCTTCAAATGTAAGTATAAACTGAAAATCTGGAACTGAAAATCAATGTGCATTGGAATAAAGTATGTAATGTAATAAAAATGGGATGTCTTGCACAATTACAAGAGTAAGCAGATAGTTGAAAAGTATTGGGTCCATAAGCCAACAATCTGTTCATTGTCTTATAAATTTCCAAAATTTTCACATTCAAAATGAGATTATAGTGCCTTTTACATACAATGACAGTTGCATCCAATAAAAATGTATGACAGGATTCGTGCTCTGGTGCTCTGATAAAATTTAAGGAGTTTTTAAGGAGTAGTTATTTGTGTTTCCTCAACAAACTGAAAATCATTTCCTAAATAAATTGGTCACTGAGAATCCTCTCTCCCAAGAATTGATTAGAAGTGAGGTGTTTTTAAGGATTTTTTTCTAAAATGCACAAATCTAACAAGTTACAAGTGCCCTAAAAAATGTAAGAAAAATGTAAGGAGTTCTTAAGGAGTGGTTATTTGTGTCTCCTCAGCAAAAAGCAAATCATTTCCTAAATAAATTGGTCACTGAGAATCCTCTCTCCCAAGAATTGATTAGAAGTGAGGTGTTTTTAAGGATTTTTTTCTAAAATGCACAAATTTAATGAGTTATAAGTGCCCTAAAAATGTAAGAAAAATGTAAGGAGTACTTAAGGAGTGGTTATTTGTGTCCCCTCAGCAAAAAGCAAATCATTTCCTAAATAAATTGGTCACTGAGAATCCTCTCTCCCAAGAATTGATTAGACATTAGGGGTTTTTAAGGAGTTTTCTTCTAAAATACATGAATTTAACAAGTTTCAAGTGCCCTTAAAAACGTAAGAAAAATCTAACAAGTTTTTAAGGAGTAGCATGAACCCTGATAAGAGCATAAAATTATCAGTTTCTGTGATAGTTGATTTGCAAAAGAAAAATTCTAGCCATTGAAAAATGCATGAAAGAAGTGTTATAAAGACAAAGCCTCAAGGATATGAAATGGACTTGGTGGGGGTGGCAGAGGGACTCAACCAGTTTGGTAAATATTTTAACTAAATTGGATGATGGACTAGTGATCTCATACTATTTGAAAAATTTTGAGCAAACATAAAACTGAAAGCTCAATAGAAAAGTGACAAAAATATTAGATGATAGTTGATTTTCCAAGTTCTAATGATTAGGGTGTGAAGAACTACCAAAACATAACTGTCTGTCATCCATGGTGGTTGTGGAAAGTGAAAAAACACTATTAATAGAACTCCATGCAGAATTGATGGAGGAGGTAAAAACACCTCCAAAGGAGTTTAATTTTGTTTAAAATGTTGGGATTTGGCAATTTGGTTGCAATAGTAAATTCTGCCAATTCCAAAACAGAAAATCTTTATCAGCTATTTAAAACTAATCTTTCTGACTTTCAAAATCTTGCTTGATGACATATTTAAGAAAACAATAAAACAATACATGAATGTGTGTTAGGTAGCAATGAACCACTGGAACTTCTATTGGACATAATCTAATACATATTGGAAGTGCTAAGGGTTAGAATCTGATCAAGTAATTAATAAATCATTGTCTCAGCTTGACAGCATATGAACAAAATTGATGGGGAAGAGTCCTTTCTTTCCTGGCTTCCCCTCCACTTCACCATACTAAAAACAAGAAGAAATGGCAAAATAAAAAATAAATCCTATTTTGAAGGCAGATGAATACAAAAAGTAGAGCAATAAAAAAGGTAGACAAATGCAAATTTAGATGAAAAACTCACTTGTAAAAAGCAACTGATGTTAGCCAAATATCAAGAGACTCCAGAGGGCACATCAAACAACATAAGAGGGTAAATACAGAAATGCTTTAGGGTGCCTTAATGAAGGGAGGCAACAACCAACTCAGTTGATAAGCTATATTGTATTCCCATTGTATTTGTATTGAATAAACTATATCTACTACATATTTTGCAATTCAAAATTTTACCCACAAAATAAGTCTTAACCAAAGGGCTGTGAAACAGCAGGGCATTAAGTTGGAAGACATATCTGATGTAAAACACTTTGTACTCATATCAAACAGATGGTATGAATACTGGATGACAAAAACATGACAGAAATATTTTACCAGCCATTCGGGATCAGCTTCTCCAATGATTATAATGATATCACCCTCAAAAAACTCTAATTCATCATCATGATCTGCTGCACAGTCGTACAATGCTTTGGCTCGTCTCTGTTTTGGTCGATTGGACTAGTAGAAACACAAAATAAGAATGATATAAACTCCTCTCAATCAGCAAAAAACAGCAATAATTCACACAAAAAGAGCGCTATAAATTTTTCCTAATGAATGTGATTTGTGATGTACCAGTTAATTAGTAAAAACAAAATCTTAATTTCATCTGGCACATTTCTGGCTTGGTTTTCAACAATAGTATATCCCAGCACAACACTTAATATAATCTTGAATAATCCAATTCAGAATAAATTACTATAAAATCATAAGTGCCTAGAATCAGGGGCGGATCAAGAACTGGACTTTGGGGGGCCTTAATTGTCTTTTTCATGTGTGACCCCCTCAGTCCCCCTAGGCCCGCCCCTGCCTAGAATCTAGTGATTAAAGGTACTGAAACATCATATAAACACTGATCCTTCTATTGAATTTCCTCTATATGAACGCTTGAAACTAATTTCTTCTCATTTTGATGGAAAATGATGATCGAAATGTAACTTTTATAGAAACCCAGGTTCTCTTGAGTGCCTAATAGATGCCACCCCGCAAATAAGTTTTTCAAAACCTTCCATCCAGGACATGTCTGATCAAACCACTGCGCCTAATAAGTTATTAAGTAAGATCTCAGCCAGGACAATTGTTGTATGATTTAGCGTTGTCTCATTCTGTGAACTTGGTAATGTTACTTTAATGTAAATGTGGAGTACGAAACTATTTATTGTTTTATAACATTTTCGGCCATTTGCCAACCCCCCCTTTACTATAATAGGCGTAAAGTGGCCTATTACTTTGAGTGGGTAAAACAAGTGTGTATGACTCGAGATGAGATTTGAGAACTGACTAATCATAATGCTTTTACAACTCACTTTATAAATGGAGGAACTACGTAACTATTCAAATAATTAACATACATTAACGCATACCAACACATTGACAAGGTACAATTGATCCTACTACATAATTCCAACCCCCCATATAATGTCATTTTGGGGTTTTTCCAACCTTCCCGGATATCCCAACTCCCTTCTATTAGGCAATCAAGAGCATACGTCGGCCCTATGTATAGACCGCATCCCAAATCCATAGTATCCAAAATCGGAAGCAACGTTTGGACTGATTCTACCAATCAACCAAGATCACAGTTGCATCAAATATAATATGGACATTACGAACATCAAGTGCGCTATGGATATGATGAATAAATCATTGATATACAAATGTTTTTTTATAGGAATATCTAACTTTTCGCTAAGCCTCAATATTCTTAAATTGTTTCGGTCTGCAGCCTTGAATTATTCTTAAATTATTCTTAAATATCGAAGGTGTAACTACGTCTGAAAATCAAAGGATTATATTCAAATTCTTGTTGATGTCTTATTTCATCAGTAAGCAAAACAAAGTGGAGCAGAATAACAAATACGGTGTCAATAGTGAAAAAATTAACCTGCAAACTTGAGCCTTGAATTATTTTTAAATTATTCCTAAATTTCATCCATTCTCAGCCCGAATCTTTCTCTAAACTTTACTTTTATAA
>OLMO02000277.1:15128735-15147120 GCA_900291935.2 Cassiopea xamachana | reverse complement strand
ATCTCAGCACATCACTGGGATGGTCTATAAATTATGCTGATTGGTTAATGCTCAAATTTGACAAAACAAGTCATTTCTATATTACTGATGAAGAAAAGACCCTTTTAGGAAGTGAAACGCACTTTAAGATGCACTTCAACTATTTGTTATTGATCAGTTGTGAAGACAATAACAACCACTTCACAAAATTCCAAAATAACAATCTAGTCAAATTTACTATGCACTGAGGCCCAAAAAGGTGTTCCAAAGTTTAAATACAGTCCTGAGAATAGAAAAACTGCATCCCAAATTAAGGTGAAGAAAGTTGAGCAAGAGCCTACCAGCCAGCAGTAAAGCGTAGTTGTAACTATAGACCTGCAAACATCTCAGAAAACAGAACCAGGCATGTTCTGTGCTCCCGGTCTCAAGAACATGATAACAGCGCACAAACTGGTATTAATTATGTTCAAATAGGTGTTTGCACTACAATATGGCAGGATACACCAGACGAATATACCAAGATAACAACTAAATATTTGTCTTGCGACAAACTTCATGTTGTATTCCAAATCGATACATCATACTGGCTTCACATTTTCTAGAGATATTCCAGTCAGTTAGGAAGGACTGCAACCTCCCCAAGCTAAGAAGCTCATTTTCAACTTTTAATGCCTTTCTATTGCAATTGTAATGTCATATATGGGCAACGCCACAAGGTGGGTCTTCCTCTTCTGCATTCCGAGATTGCTCTGTTTGTAAAGCATAACTGATTGACTATTAAACAACTCTAGAAACGTACCAACCAATGACAAATTTTGCTTTCTTTAGAAATACATTTCCATTCTAACTAGTATCAGAATCTATTGAAAATTGCAGTAAAACTCACCTCGTCTAAATTGGAAACCATGTTTTTATAGGCCACCATTTTAGACGGAAACACGGATGTACTCGGTGATGTGATATCTTGCTTGGCATCTTCCACAAACTGCAGTACAGTTGCAGTAGCCATTTTTAATCAATTGCAAGACTGTGATGTCTCACACTACGAAGGTGGAATAATTCGCCAATAACTTTAAGTGCGGCCTTTCATTGTTATTTCCTCCAGAATACTCCTCTGTATGCTAGGCCTTTACTAAAACTAGGTCTTGTCGAGCTGGACTTTCTAGACACTAGGCCCTAGATAGCATCTTTAAGATCGATTTCCTCCTACTTATGTGATGGGGATCCGACAATTTAGGGGGCATACCCTGTGGTGTAAACCTAAAAATAAAAACAGGAAATGGGCAACAGAACAGGAAAGCAAATAACGCTATAAGTAGAATGACAAGCTATTCATATAAAGCATACAAGTAGTAGGAATGAAATAGAGCCTCAATGTCCCTAAATAGAGAAGTCTATAAATTTTCTAATTTGACACATGACAGATGAAAGCGAAACAGATGCCTGAATTAAAAATAAAAGTAGATGAGCTTATTCGTGTATAGCAACATTCTAGCTTAATATCTGAAGTGTGACCAAGCATGTTAAAATCTTCCTAACCTTTCTTGTTCAATCAGACTACCGTGAATCCTCGAGTAAGCCCCACCCTATGGCATATTTAAGAGTCTATTATACAGAGCAAGGAAAGAAAAAGCAGCCATTAATTAACGAAAAGCTGCCTGTCCTTCAAAAAACATCGTATTTGTTGTATGTGTAGCATCGAAGAATAGTTTAACCAATAGAAAAACTTCAACTTGAATACGACCAAGTACCAAGAAAAATTCTTAAGCCCCCTTTCGAATAAATCCATTTACAATAATCAATGGCCAACTCGCTGAGTATAGATTGCATTGTCGCAGGGCAAAACCGCTGACACCCCAAAAATATATTGAAGTTATGTCCCTGCGAGGGTCACCAACCTGTTTGGGTTACGAGGCTAAAATCACAATACAGAACCATTGCCAGGGTCAGGTGTTGGTAGTATAAATAGGGGGTGGTTCTGGCCGGGAAAATCCAGGGGCCATGGCCCCGGAGTGTAAGGCAAAAGAAAGGTGAAATTTTTTGACTACACCCTTTTTACCCTTAGAAAATGCCCTTTCTGAGGACAGAGATTGGTCCTTTATGCACTAATAAACTATGTAAATGAAAAAGCAAAACTGAAGGAGAGCAGGCAAAATGACAGAGAAACAATAGTACAGGGCGATAACATAATGGAAACTATAAATCCATTAGCATTTAGAAATTTACTATATGTTGTTTCTTAAATGCAAAGTCAAAAGACAAAGGAAGCTAGAGAGACGTTTTGTATGAGTCTAGAAGCATCGTGTTCATTCCTAGTACATCTTCCTAGTTCGCAAGCATTTGCAGTAAACAATATATTTAAAAATTCAAAATTTTATACCTTTCTAGAAATTGGGGACCAACGAAGGGGACAAGAACATTTATGGGGGCCGAGGCCCCTCTGCCCCCCGTAGAACCGCCACTGAGTATAAAACCCATATTTCAATAGTATAATTTCATGTTACCACAGCAGCCTCCACCAAAAATGCCATTATGGGGGACTGTTGTAGTAAACATGAAATTGGTGGAGTGAAACATCTGCAAAACGTACAACAAGTAACGTTGCAAAACCAGCTTATTGCTTTACAATGTATGCACTTTTTCCTCAAGCCATGAGACCGGATTGGGTGATAGCTGGGCCCGAAAGTTGGTGACCCCTGTCCTAATAGAAGCAAAATTCCCGTTCCTTGAAGCAGTCAACCCCCGTTGAACAATTCATGGCACCACCTCCTGCCCCCCACCCCACAACTGAATCACTTTGCCAGTTCGCAGCGTCTACCCCCTTTTTCTGGTACTTCCCAACATATCCATGGATTTAGAAAGTCTTGAGTACAATTGCAATTGTCAATCCTTCGCGCTTTACGGAGAGTATTAACAAGAAATTGAGTTTTTGCATTTTCCCTAAGATGATAAAAGTTTGGGATATAATCAGATCAAAAATTATTCTGGATTGAAATATTTAACAATTCATGGTCCATTGTAGAGCTTCTTGTTCTAAGTTTAGCATATAGCAATGGCCATGGGCAAAAGAACCATAAGGGACCAGAGTGCCTCTACTTTTCACAAATATGTATGCAAAATGCCCTTTTCACCTTATGGCGCGTAAGGGTGCCCCTGAAATGCATGTTATCCTCAATTTTTGAATGTGTCCTTGGTTCTCTGTTTCTTCACATCATATCAAAATCAAGCCATTGAACACAATTTAAGTAAAAACAGAAAAATGAAATGGCCTCCATCTTCCAATCTGGAAGAGACATGTTGTTCATTTTTAATGACAATAGAGATTGTAGCCATTTGTGTAGAGCTATGGGCCTCTGGAGCTCAACCCCTAGTTATTCAACAGTTTTGAGGGGGCTTAAGCCCTTCCTTGTTGTAAACATATACTTATATTAAGGTTAGAAGCAAACCAGAAAGACTGCTGGAATTTAAAGTTGGCGACTAGTAGACTTTTTACTCCATACTAAAATGAGGCTAGCCTGAAAACAATACTGATATAACAACAACGACATGATAGCACAAAGCTGCAACACCTTAAGTCTCTCTAAACATTATTACTGATTAACCAGGATGAGGAAACAGGCTTCTACAGAAGAGATTCTGGTTACATGTTCTCAGCAAATGCTGCCATTTCTCTTCTTTCTGTGCACTCTCTGGTGTACCGAATAATCTTCCCCCCCCCGATTACTAATTTTTTGAGATTTTTCAGCCCCCCATTCTTATTCCAACCCCTCCCAATTTATTACTTTCCCAAAATTTTGAGGATGTGAATTTACATTTTGCCCCAAATGTGAGCCAAAAACGAAAATCCACTACATTCAATAATGGATAACGGGCCCACTTTAGTTGGAATCGTCAGATCAATGGTATAAATATTATTCCAATTATTCCAACTTCCAATTTATTAAATATTCAAATATTTCCAGCCCCCCAATTATCCTAACCCCCAATTTATCAAATTTTTAAGAATTTTCCACCCCCCATTTATTCCAGCCCCCAACTATTCGGTACTCTCGAGCACTAAGTTCGCAACAAGAACAACACAAATAAACGCATCAGCAACATCAACAATAACAACAAGGGTGTGGCCCATTTTCCAGCTTGATCCTCAGCCCCCCTAGCCAATGATTTAACTCAACACAACACTTAGTGCAGGTCCAAATGACGTGTGCAGTAATGCCAAGAGCAGTTAATGTTCCCTTCTGTGGTTTACAGCGAAAGAATTATCGACACGATCACGATAGTTACAATAAGGAATAACATCACAAAATTTCCATATGGTATATTATGCAATATCATGGAATATCATGACAATGAAATAAATAGAAAGAAACGTTACTTCTACATTTCGATAACTACCAATAATAATTCTACAGAATTTTCAAAATTTTATTCAATACTATGACAAAGGATACTAAGAAACATAATGAAGCTCAACTTCTCTCTAAAAAATTACAGTGATATTCAAAAAGACAAACTAGTTTTTCATCATAATGAAGCACAAGCGTAGGAGAAAGGTGGCAAAAATCCATTTCACAGGGCAACGTTTCTGAAGGACCAATAGGAATTTCGGGCAACTCTTCTGACTGCTCTCCAAATCTCTTCTGTCTTTCGAGCAGAGAGTTTACAGTCCCCCTTAAGTTGAAGTCCTCCTATGCCCATGTACTGAAACAAAAGTTAAGATGTACAAAAACTCGTTGGGTGTAGAAGTTATGCAGCATATCTTTTGAAGTCTTCATTTTTGTCTTCTACTTTAGCAATGACCCTTTCTCTAGGTCGTTTTATTCTATCTCATCTTCCTGATCTACATCACGTCTACTTGACACAATTTTTTTTCTTCTTCCTCCCTTTTGTCATCTTCATCCTCCTCAATTGCTATCGCCTTCTTTCTTCTTGGTTGTGCCTGAAACGGTTTCCATCTTGAACACTTTGTCAAGCGACAAGTAGTGTTATCAGTAAAGATAAAACAGCACGTGACAGAATGCTTAAGGTTGTACTCTTTGGCACCAGATACAAGGGGTGATGTAAGAAAGAGGGGGTTAATATTTTTGCTAAAAATGCATAAATTGGAGGGGGTTTTAATATTTTGAGTGTCAACGTTCAATAGACAGTATGGGGATCCAAACGTTTCAAAATTATTGCAATCAGTTCTTAACATTGTACAACTACAAGGTAAATAGTTTGTTTTGATTTCCTTAGTTGTTAATATTGATTCGCATTCACAAAGTCAATATGTTTTACTTACTTACGCAAAGACTTACAAAATAAAACAATAGTGTAAAAGTTTGGTTGCTCTCAACAGAAAACGATTTTTGAAAACAAAAATCACGAGAGACGTAAGACATGACATTTAATGTACAGAAAGTGTTGTAAACCCCTTTGGTAGATATTTCTTCAAGTTATTGTCTTCAAGTAAAATTTATTACATCAATTTCCGTTTCAACAAGGTGCTTTATTAACTTGGAATAAAGAAAAAGTATCTGCTGTCCGTTTAGCAGGTGTCCGTCTTATAGAACATGAACATATAGTCCTATTGCATTTGGCAAGGACCTCCAACAGGTATCCATCTTAACGAGGAGTCCGCTTTATAGAGGTGTCCAGTAAGAGAGAGTTGGCTGTTTAAATAAATAAATAAATAAATACATATATATATATACATATACATAGATATATATAGATATGTATTAGTATAAATTTAGTATATATTTATAAATATATTTATATATATAAATATATATATATATTTATATATATAAATATGTATGTATATATTTATATATATAAATATGTATGTATATGTATGTATATATATATGTATATATGTATGTATGTATGTATTTCTGTATATATATATATATATGTATGTACGATGGCAATACTGACTTAACAGTGCTCAATGCGAATAAGTAGAGCATTAATAAATAAATAGAAGTACACCTTCGTAACAATGCATGTATCTGTTACTCAGATATATATATATATATATATATGTATGTATGTATGTATAGATATGCAACATACATGTGAAGTATGCATATGGCCTATCTTATTTGTTTATTAGTTAGGCCTAAGATTTCACCTGATTGTCAATCTTTGCTGATTGCTCGACTACCCTTAAGTCTCTCATTTCCTTGATTACTTTTGTGCTCTTGAAATCTTGCTTCTCTGTTTTAGCGGCGAATTGTTCGATGTGATTATGTTATTACTGTTTGCTTGCTAGTCACCAGCTTGCTTATTTCTCTCTAAATTCATTTGGAATAAAATAATGTAATCAAACTATAAGTCTTGAGAAGAGAGCTGCTTTGGGTTTTACTTCACTAATGTTAACCGTTCCAATCAAGTACTTTCAATAATAATCTACTACTTTCTTTGATTGCCTTTGCAGAACACAAATAATGTTGGTTGTAATCAAAAAGAAAGCTGAGTTGTAAATATGGGAGAATTGCATCAATGCAACTAACTTCATGAATAATTGATATAGGAGAAAAAGGATGTCGTAAATTGAAAAAGTAATTATTCAGTTGAAACTACCAATCTTCCAGTTTGAAACAAAGCTGTAGCATCTGCAGATTAGCACCGGAAGGGCAGGAACTTCAAGGAAGAGAGAATCAAAGAGAATTTTGCATATGGAGAGAAGAAATGTACCGAAAGGGTTTAGGAGACCCACTCCAGTGTGAATTCAGTGCGTAACGAAAGAAAATGTAAACATCTACTTAAAAAATTATTCAAGAAGAAACTGGGAAGGAGAAAAAAGCTGACTCAGTGGAAGAGATTATTGTGAATCTCAGGCCATCTCCGTTTCACATTGCCATTTAAGCCGCTCCGAAAATTTTGTCATCCTAACTCATGCACAGTAAAAACAGGTGTTTGGTTCTACGCATGTAATGACTCATTGTTCCTTCAAAAAGAGCCCTAAATCCAATAAAGAATTCCATGTATCTTTCATAAAATTCAATCACTGACTAAGGATATCTCATTTGCGCGTGACTTGTTACGCGATTTAGAAAATAACCGCTCCATTTTAGAAATTCATTGCATGGAATGAACCCCGACTTTCAATCATTTTTAATGTATTGAGTTTTACAATTATCTATGTGACTCAGACCTGCTCAAGGAGGAAAAGTTTAGTCAAAAAGTTCACTCAGAAAAGATAATGTGTAGAGCTTTAATCGTCCTGTTCCTTTTGGAGTACATGCTTAGGGAGGGGTGTTTTCATAAAACATGAAACAAAACTTCTGATGGAAAAATGTTTTGTTAACGAATCACATCAAGCTTAGAAGATAGTACATAGGGATACTATATTTGAAGGCATATAGGGACCAATAAAACTATTCTCGTTTCTTGCACTTGGCTACATAAGTTTATAGAAAAATTTCAAATCCTATCTACCATAGTCTGTTTCACACCTCATGATGACTCCTTTATACAAGTAAATCTGTGGCACTGCAAATAGAAAGGGGAAGATGGTAGTGATGGTTGTGATGTGTGATGGCGGTGGTGCAGGTAGTGGTGGTGAAGGTGGTGGCGATGGTGGTGGAGGTGGAGTGGTGGTAGTGGGATGGTGGTAGTGGTGGAATATGGATGATTCAAATAATGTAATAGTGATGATGTAAGCATAGGTGCCTGTCTAGAGGAGGCAAAGAACTTAAATAGAGCAATTTATTTACAAACTTGCATTAAACCAAGAGATCACCCTATATACAAACTTATCTATAAAATTTGTCTTTTACTTTGAGAAACTATGTATTGCTGCTTACTCTAGAACTCCGAATTGATAAGAGCCTCAACCTGAAATCTAATGTCTGACAAGTAAACATATGTAATTGTATATAATTTCAGTTTTTCTTTCTCTTAGTTCCATCTTTCGTTTCTTGTTAGTTTAAGCTTTTTCTTTTTACATAAAGTCATGGGGTAGTCATAATCTTTTGCTCCCCATGGCATCGTCTTTGTAGCAGTGTTAAGTAGTTTTAAGTATCGTAATATTTAATGTGTAATTTTTGTTTCTTTTCGTACATAAAAAAACTCTAGAACTTATAGCTCAAAAAAAATTTTAGGCCAACAACAGTAATATATACATCATGGCAAAGATGCTTCAACAATATCATTAATGAAAATGTAAAGAGCTACAAAGGATGAATAGCATGAGAACATTATGGTGGACGATTGGGCATAGTGAAAGCAACCGAGAGATGAGTAATGTGATCAGAGCAAGGGGCCTAACCAATGAATGTAGATTTTCCATGACTTTAGCCAACAATTGAAAGTAGGATAGTCGTAATAAATGAGAACTTTGAACCCCAAGTCTCCGATCATGCTTCATTGGAATATCTTATCTTGTGTAATAGCAATCTTGCTCCAAGATAGGTACATTTGCTCGGAAATTTAAATAATTATTTTATTATCAACATTATTGTTGACAACGTCCTGTATAGTATAGAATCAACTATGGGCTTTGAAACAAATTTAAACAATAATGCTCGTCGTAAGGAACTAAAGTATCGTCCCCTTCTTACTGATATTGCCAATGATTATCAAATAGTAAAATTTATTAATCTCTCTATTAGCTGACTTGGCATATTTGGAAATTCATCCGACTCATTTCTTAAACTTTGCATGGAAAGAGGCATTAACAATGGTGATCTAAACTTCATCATTTCTAAGATATCTATTACAATTATCCGCTCAATATACTACATATTTTGTATGAGATATAATCTTTCTATCCAGTTGCTAGGTATCGATTTTTTATTGAATGTATTTTTTTCTATTTGTAAGCCAGCCGAATACAAATTACCTTGTAGTAAGTGAGATTTGTATTTGTAGAATTAGCAATATATACATGAATGAAGTTTAAAAAAAATTACTATGTTTATTTTCTGCCGCAGAAACAAACCTTGGACCAATCCCGATATGATTTCCTTTTAGTATGTTGTATTTACTTGCATTTTTTGTTTTTTGTTGCTCTTCTTACTTGTAAATAGGCTAGCCAGTTCAAACTACCTTTGATAGTGAGGTTTGATATTGTATGTTAGTGTACGAATTATATATATCTGAAGTTCGAAAAAAATTAGTATTATGGGATTGTACAGTGTTCACGAAAATGTAAAAAATCGAAGATTCTACCACAAGTTCCAATAAAACAAAAGCGAAAGCCCTTCCCACGCAAAATGAAAACGAAAGTTGAGTGCTAGCATGGCCCAAGGCAAATTGAGCATTGTGAACATCACATGTGCGAAACTGTATGATTCCTCACTATTCTTCCACACTATTTCATGTTTCCAATGCCTGCTCAACTCTTTAGTGAAGGAGAAAGGGATCATACAAGAATTGATTGCGTCGACATATATCGTTCTACGGTGTACCAAGCTTGACTCTCCTTCAAGGCCCATCAAAAGAAGAAGGAAGCCTTTAGAGAATAATTGGAGCCAGATATGGGTTGCATGTACAACTCCGTTGATGGGCCAACACAGTAGAAAACCACGCCAGATAAAACATGATCTTAGCTTCGCTTGCGTGCTTACAGTATTGTGGCAAGCATTTAGGTGAACAATAGCTTCATTATAATTGTTTTAGGGTATCCACGTGTAACGCAGGTTCTCGATTCCACATCGCGAGTCTCAACAAAAGCCATCGGCGTGGCTGCCAACTGTTTTCGTCAGGGGAATCACCAGCATAAGGTGGCCGGTATCGCCTCCGAGAATTTTCGGGCTATTTTCCATTCATTTAATACAGCAAAGAAAATTCAGCGGTATTGCAAAATCGGTTTTAGCTGAATAAGCATAGGATATTTTCCTGTTAATAATGTATCATTGTTGAACACAGAGGGGCCGACCGGCAAGCGTAATATGCTAGGAAAACCGTGGGCGTAGGGTATTTTTAGCTCAACTAATAATTGTATTACCCCACACCCTCGAGTTTGAAAAACAATTAAATCTAAGCGACTATAAATTCAAGGTTATTGAAAATGAGCATAAAATGGTTGTATACAAGGATTGCAATATATGCAAATATGCCAAAAGAATGGATATCGTAAACCATCTTTTTATTTTGCTTTAACGCATCAAAGCACAGGTATTTCAATTCGGTCTTCCCGTACGCCCTACGCAAGACTTAAATAAGCAAAAAGGTGATTGATATAAAATGCACACGCAAGATGTATCATGTTTAAAGCAATATCTTCTCAAGGTTATGTAAGCCACAGAAAAAGCTGTGCAGAACAATGTGGCAGGAGCTCATTACGAGAAACATACAGTACTATCCCGGCCTACTTTGTCCTTACCTCTATCGTTGAAAGGAAATAAAAGCAGGTAAGGCCTAACTCGGCGTGAACATCTCGGCCCAAGACTCCAAGCAAAAATACGAAAGCATTCCTTCATTATTGAAAAAAATTGGCATGATCGTTAAAGTTCCAGCTACAATATTTGCTACAGATTGCGAAATTGCTTGATAATGAGACATTCCCTGCTCATCGTAGCCGGTGGTTAAATCACCTAGAGCGGAAATGGTTTCACAATCTTGAAATGCCGCTGATAACAATAGAGGTCAATTTGCCTCGAAGACGATTGGCTCAAAACATTTGTTGATTCCCCGGGAGCGCGCCTCGGCATCTTGGGGGACTCCATCAGCTTTCAATTGTAGCGTTGCGAAGGCCTTACGAATACACAAAAATGGGGAGTCCACTACAGAACAATAGGCTACTCCCAAATTTGGCTCGTGATGTGTCAACGAAAGCCCAGTTGCCTGATTGTTTTATCAATTACATTGGATGTCATATGTTGCAATGTGGGTGGGTATTGTTTTCTGCCTATGACTATTACTTGAAGGGCAGTTTAGTTTGTAGTTGCGCAACGCCATCACACCAACTGGATAAGATATGCAACGGATCTCGGTAAAGAAAAGCTTGTTAGAGGAAGAAATTTAGTCGTAGTGTAAAGAACTCGTCTCTTGCAGTTCGGTTAATAGCGTTAGGCACTACGTCGCAGGCAACGCCAACATTTGTGAGTCATCGATCGCGTATTTAGGAATATTATTTTTCGCTTCTACAGATTGTTCGATTTTACCATCGTATTCCAACGGATTATCTGTCTTCGAATACTGCAAATAGTCTTGTGAGAAGTCATGATGGCTAGTACATTTTATTGCAATAATCGTTTCCATCCATATTCTTCAGAAATCAAATCAAGGTTCTTTTCAGCAAATACAAACATTGAACGAAAAAAGACAGAACATCAGTCGACTCAAACTTCAACTCATAGCAACAGCCAGGCAAAATATGATGCAGATTTATCGAAGGTCTCGAAAATTGGTAAATATCTTATATTTGCAAGAAATGTCTGGAGTTCTTCGTTGCATCGTGCTGTGGACGTGGACACCCGAAAAGAATATTCGTGTCGTATAATTTCTAAAAGTAAATATAGAGAGTTCGTCGCACCATACTTCGAAATTGAAGAACATGAAAATTTAAATAAAATAGTTGAAGTGTTGCTTGGTGAAGACAAGGCCTATGTTATTTTTGAACCATGTTTTGGAGACTTGCATTCTCATGTCAGATCAAAACGTAGACTGAAAGAGCAGGAGTGCTGCAGATTATTCAAACAAATTGTCGAAACTGTTGCCCATTGCCACGATAATGGAGTTATACTACGTGATTTGAAACTGAGGAAATTTTCATTCAAGGATAGAGAAAGGTGAGCTATGTTCGTATTTTGTTTGTTTGTGTTCGGAGGAGGGAACTTGTTAGTTATGTGTTAAGGCGTGCTATGTCGTGCCTCCAAGATCTTTCTAGTTTTACTCTCGCATTTTGCGCAATCGAAATACAGTCGTTGTATTTGCGTTATATATATGTACTTTATTCGTAAATGCGTTTGTTATGTTGACGAAGGATGACGAATAAGGTGAATCATAATGTTGTGTTTGGTCAGCTTTCGTTTTCCTTCGCCATTGTGCTTAACTGAATTTTAGCCATGTTTCTTCCTGTCGTGATGACGACGGAAAGAGCTTCATGTATACTCATAGGAACCTCCTGTGGTCTTGTAAACGTCTTTGAGGAATCGGATCACTACCACCGACTGTTCGCAAGTGTGTTTTCAAATTGAATAGTGTCCAGGTTTTCCCAATGTAAGCAGTACACAGGAGCTGCTTCTATATCAGAGATATTTTGATTAAAATTTGAGTGCTGTCTTTGAAATGTGATGAAAGGAAAACCCACGATATGCATCAAATTAACGTAAATGCCTCTTCATGAAGGCCTGAAAAGCGTTAAGTATATGCTTTGACCTCATGTTTGCCAGTTGGAGATTCTCTCCAAAAAGCAATCTAGAATCCGGTTTACGCCATATCAAGGGTAGCAGTCCTTAGTAGGTGGTGAGGGTTTGCCCATAGTCCGGGCTAGGATGTAGGAGCCATGTACCCCCAGTCCCCACCAAAGCACCATAGTAATGTTTTTCAATGTTTACTGTCCACCCCATATGCTTTGTGTTCGATGTAATTAGATAGTTATTTTAACGCGTTCCTTTCAGTACTCAAAAAGCAATAAAATACTTTGTATCTGTTTTGTGTTCTGTTCCTTTATGGGACTGTTCTGTGGCCGTATTACTAACGTCGGTGCATCTATAGTTTTTTAAAGTTTTAGGTGTGTGATTTTTCTTAATAAGTGATATGGTCCGTCCAGGGAAAGGTCACCCCACAGATATGTGACAGGCTTATAGTCTATAGCACAGTATATATATATATATATATATATAAAATTAGTATTAGGATTTAATCTAAGCGTTCAAGATTCATGCCCTGAGTTCTTTTTACTTACATTTAAAATAAATATTCTTGAAGAAGAGTACTGTTTGTTCTGTTTCCACGTGGCAAACCACTTGAATTAGTGAGGGGCACGTGCCTTGAAAAGGCGTTTATCCTACCTGGTTATAGCACTGTACCACAACAGAACAATGAACCCTAGATGATAATAGGTGAAGGTAACAGATGGAAGGGTTTTATGCCGCTGTTCACTTCACAAGCACTAACACCTGGTTGAATTTACATCTGCTATTTGCACCCAATATCCCGTTCTATAAGCACTCAATTCAGCCATAAGTGTGAGCTGCACCCCGCCGAAGTCTTGCACAAGAACAAAGTCTAATGTTGGCAATCCCCCAAAGACCACCTTTCCGTGAGCCCTAATACGTCGCGTGGGTGTCTTCCTTGTAGTNTTATAGCTTCCTTTGATATTTGAATGGTGAACTTTAAGCCCGCAAATTGTTGTTCATTATACTGCCGACAAGAGCTAACTGCCTTGCATTTTTCTTAATTTCACTTCATTCTCTAATTTGATTTAATAATTGGCAAAGGCCTTACGAAAGGCCCATCCAAAGTTCACTCACCGCTATTCTGTAAGATGTGGTCAGCTGTTTTCTTTTTGATCTGGTCATTAACAGCATCTAAAGCCTATCGGTATGTGTGCTGCGTTTGCATGGCACGCCAAATGAAGTTTCTTTTAAGTTTTCTTGTAGTTTACTGCTATGAATCCTACCTTCATTTTAAACTTCCAAGGTCGTCATACTACTGTTTTGTTGTTGTTGTTGCTGTTGTTGTTGTTCGGTAGCGTCAGTAGTTACGGAGGACAGTTAAATATTAATTTTGCGAAACTTGTTTACTTTCACATATCAACTCTCGTAGTTTTATAATATGTATTGATAAAATTTTGTTTACGAATAGGTTATGCATAATCTTTTTGTATTCAATTTTAGTACACAACTCAAACTCGAGACTTTGGATGATGCCTACGTATCAAGAGACCACGAAGACTTGTTAACGGACAAGCATGGCTGCCCGGCCTATGTCAGTCCCGAAATTTTGGAATCAACTAACGGTTATTCGGGAAGAGCTGCTGATATATGGAGCCTAGGAGTTATGCTATACACGATGTTATTTGGAAGGTATCCATTCCATGATAACGAACCATCGGCATTGTTTTCAAAGATACGAAACGGTCAGTTCCTTCTACCGGACTGTATATCATCAAAGGCAAGATGTCTTTTACGTTCAATACTCAGAAAAGACCCAACAGAACGACTTTCAGCTCATGAACTTCTTGAACATCCTTGGTTCCACACCCAGTTTGAAACAACGACCTCGAGTAGGTTTGAGCGTAGGTTTATAGACCAGTGTGTGCCAGAACTTGGAGAAAACAAGCTGTTCATGGAATGAAGTTTTTAGTTGAAGACAATCTTCGTAGTAGTTATGCAGATCTGTGTCGAATGTTCGTTATTTAAGGAGAAATTTAAGTGAAGACAATAGGAGATGGTTTAATGATTTAGGCGATCATTTCAATGTGTGATTGTTCGCCACATCTCATTGTTGTTTTGCGCAGGAAAATCTCCAATTTTTATGCACGGAAAGCATTATCAGTGTNTAACATATGTTCCTTTCATCCCAACTTGAAATCACATCTCTTAGGCAATTTCCATTTTCCAAGCACATGGGAAGTCCTTTGCCCCCAAAATGCACCCACGGCGCTTTTTTCATATTGCTCTGCACTGCTTTGTGAGTTTGAAGTACACAGTTTGCATCTGGCTGCAACTAAAGGATTTTTCACGGCATGAGATTATTAGTAAAAGTAAACCCGACAGTAGGCATCAAACTAGAAATTTTGAACGAATGTATGCCCCATTACGTAATGATAGACAAGGCTTTAAAGCCAAGTATCCTACCTAGGTTATGGATTTGTCGATCTACACAGAAAAAATATCTTGTTTCCAAAAGAATTAAGAAGTTTTACATAGAAAAGATTACATTGGCTCACTTGATGTTGACCTTAGTTTTTTGCTTAATGCAATCCCCCCCACATAGCAAAAGTAGAATAGGAATTGGCTTAAAATACTAATGATGTTGTGCCATCTCCGTTTCTTTCAGCCATCGGTTCACTTGTATTGTTTTATTTTTGGTACACTTAGGGAACGAATGCCACTGGGTGGTTTTTATCATTTTTGTGTAAAAATGTGAAAAGCGTATTGTATCAAAAGTTATTATATGTAATAATATTGACTGATACCATGGAACTTTTGTATTTTTATCCAAAGACTTCGCCACTTGTACAAATTTCCAACTCGACATTAGTTGGGTATGCGTATGTAAAGAAAAGAGGAAGTTTTATTGGAAAACTGAAATCCTTTGACTGTTTCGACAGTGTGAATAATTATGAAGGAAGGGAAACCTCATCAACCAAGGGAAACTGATGCATTTTCAATATTTCGCAAAATTCTGAGGGGTTGTGGTCAAACAGGAAACTGGGAGGATTCCCAGTGGGCCCTTTCCAATGTGACGTGCTGCTATGCAGATTTTCCAGGGCCTAAGCTACAACTCTTCTGACCAAAATCAAGGTTGATAAATACAGCTGGAGCCAAACTTGGAAAGCGAGGCTCAAAGGCCGATCTGGAGATCACTGCCCATGCACCTTCACCTATTCAAAGATTGAGAGCCACTGCTCTACAGGGATGGCCTACGGGGGACTTGGGTGGCTGTAGCCCTCTACCCAAAATTTTACCCAGCCCGCCGTCGGCACCTAAATTTCTATGCATTTTTGGGACTTTCATACTATACATGACCATTTATTTTAGTTTTTTCATACAATACGATGGGCTTCGTCAGTAAAATTCTTTGACAAAGCTCGCTTTCGGCACTTTAGCAATACTATCCCCCCTCCAGCATTTTTTCTCTGGCGCCACCACTGCTATTCCACGAGAAGCACAACAAAAACAAGTGGACTTTGGATGCGTCGTCACGACGTAGAAGTCAGTTGATGCTGAGGCACTGTCTCAGGGTGTTTTTAAGGTACTGACTGGTGGGGCATTTGTCCCAGTGGGCTCTTATGCTTGTCCCAGCAGTGAAGGACAAATAATTACTTCTACCCCAATGGAATAAGTCAAAATGGCATCAGTTTTAGTAAACAAAGCAGTGTTTTTGATGATGCTAATTTTCAAGGTTTCTATTTTCAATCGCCAATAAATTCAACAAAAATACAAAATATCCAAGATTTCTTGCGACACTGGTAGTAAAATTATAAATCATAAATTGGTTTTATGATCTAAAAGGGTGCAGTCTTAGTCGCAATTTCATACCTTGGAAGTATCGGGGGGCCTTTTCGATGTTTTTTCTCCTAGTTAAAAATCCTTTTAAAATACCAGGGTGCATTCCATGTAAACTGCACGCCGAAGATACGCCAGAAGAAATATATGGTGCCCCAAAAACTGTGAATAGCAACACTAAACTAATGCCAGAACCCATGCTGAAAGTTTTTTCCACCAGCATCCACGCCGTACGCCGAAAATAGAGATTAGAGTACGCCGAATATCTTCGGGCCTAAGTACGTAGAATGCACTTTGGTAGAAGTACCTTGCTGTCTTCGAATAGATTCGTCTAAGAATGCTGTACGCAATTTGTGGGAAGATGCACGAAAAATAACTATGGAGAGTTGAATTGGTCGTAGGACGCGTTTTACGTAAAACTCATTCTAAATGATTCTTCTCCAACCAGCGCATTTAACGCCTCGTTCTAGTTCCCATAACAACATGACGCCATTTGCGGTAAACTGCTAGTTGGTGCGTCACCGCAGCATCAATACCGGCCTACGGACCTTCTGTTAATTACTTTTTGTAGCAAATCGTGAGAGAATATGGCGAGCCTAATTGTCTAAGTAGTAAATAATGTCTTTAAATTAATGACTGGCTCAATGAGAGGAGGGGCCTTATAACAGCCCAAACTTCTGCGCCCTCTTACCCCGAATACAGAACAGACATCAACGGCCAATCTAGCAAATAAATTAGTCATTAATGGCGTCAGTTTTCAAACAAAGTGGATATATAATCTAGGAGTGAGCGTAGGCACTGCCTTCCTACAAAGCATGCTCAATAAACTTCATTGTAGAACCAGACCCCGGTTTATAACATCCAGCTGGACGTCCCAAAGTTTGCAATAGGAAATCCTGCAACCAAAACAAACTACAGTCTCATTATGAAGATGAGGTACTTGAATGGATATTTTTACTCAGTATTTTTCTAACCACGTAGGTGGTGTACTAGGATTCTGGAGGGGCAGCAACTGCTTTAACCCCTACCTTTGAAGGCAACAGTGTTATATAGGTAAGTGTCTAACTGATCACGAACCCTTGGGGCACAATTACGTCAGCTTTTCTATTTGGGGGCACTACCTCTCTTGCCCTACTTTTTCTACGGTCCCTGGACTATTCCACATGACCAATTTTCTCCTGACTAGGACAGGAATTGCCAACGCACTAACAGGAATGAAATGAAAGTGTTTTTATATTGACTGACTACACTGAGAAAGGAAAACAATCATTTTAATAGGCTCATCTATATCATTTTGAAAGCAATTCAACGAACCATTTGATGACCCTACGACAACAGCTGGGTTTCTTTCCGATATATAGTGTGCTGCGCAAACGTCAAAAACACGCACGCTAGAGGGGTTAATTTAAACCAAATTGCTGTGGGAATGGATCATTGAAGAAAGCCACAACGGAAGAGTTTCCCACGATGAGACACAGGGAAGAGGGTGGAATGCACTTTCATCTAAGTTAATTATGATATTGGAAGCATATATCCAATAAGTCAATCTCAAGTGTATGACGAGGAGGCCCGCCGTGAGCGAAGCGAGCAGGAAAATTCAAGGGCCTGGGAATAAGCTATCAAAATTGTCCTGGAGGAATCACGTGGTACAAAATCTAAGCGCTTGTTTCATACTTCATGTTATCACAATCAAGTGGTTACTGTGTGTGCAGGAAAAGATTGAACATTCTAGCATGCTTCAAAGGCCAAGGTTGAGGCCAACCATAATTTCAGGAGATATCTCCTTTGCTGCGAAGATAAAGCAACAATGAAAAATTGCGAAAAATTTTTAGGGGTGGCAAAAAGCTGGTCAGTTGCTTGAAGGCCTACGGGCTTCATAAACAAAGGCCAATAGCCTGTTGGTCTTACTCTATGAGACCCCTAGGCCTTGAGGCAATTGGAGTTAGGAAGCCTCTTGAAGTTGAAGCCCTGGGACAATTTGCCACCTCTGTTCTTGCATCTCGGCGGTTCTGGGGGCAAAGGGGGTGGCTAGTGTGTACATGTTTGAGGGTCTTGCAAACACTGAGAAAAGGAAGTGGGGGTAGGTGAGCAGGGGGCAAGGGGGGAACTTTCCAAGAGAAAAGGCTGATATGGTTCTGCGCTCCCGCAAAATTTTTCAACTGGAAATTGGATGCCTCATGAAAATACACACCTGTTAGGCACCTAAATCCCCCCCGAAATGTGAGAGTAAGGCAGGTCTTACTCCACCAGGGTGATTTCTTTATGAAAGCTACTCAATAATTCGCTTAATGCCA
>OLMO02000277.1:15087650-15113822 GCA_900291935.2 Cassiopea xamachana | reverse complement strand
AGTGGGAAGAAGGTGGAAATGTAGGTGGGAAGAAGGTGGGAATGTAGGTGGGAAGAAGGTCGGAATGTAGGTGGGAAGAAGGTGGAAATGTAGGTGGGAAAGTAGGTAGGAATGTAGGTAGGAAAGTAGGTGTGGTAATGTAGGTGGGAAGAAGGTGGGAATGTAGGATGGAAACCATGCAAGCAATGGTAACTGTAGCACAAACAAAAATGTTTGGTAAGGGTGACGGAGATCCTGTTTAATGGCTGATGGCACTGGAGGATAAAGAAAGAAAGACGAAATGTGATAAAAGAAGCATGAAGTATATTTACCTTCAATTCCAAATGCAGTTTCGATTCTAAAAGGAAAAAGGCATTAAATTCAAGACTTTTAAAAATACGCGCGATCAAGATTGAATCGCCTATCTACAACAGTGAATCATTTACGATCAAGATTGAAACATGTGTCACAGGAGTGAATCATCTACACCTGTGGTCACCAGCCTCCGGATTGGGCTACCAACCAATCCGGTCCCAATGCACGTGAAAAGAGTACATATATTTTCAAAGTAATATGCTCTTATGACAAAGCGCTAATTTTTGCAAAACCTTTTGCATTTATTTTAATGCTGACCGCCTGTCAGACGCGCGAGCGCTTCGACAATACGATCTATTGTAATGCAAATGAGAATGCAACTCCACTCTCAGACGAACAGATCATGGCAGCCCACGAACAGAATGTTGTGCAAACACTCTGGAGGTCAGCCTTTAGTCTGCCAATTTCACTTTTCCCACAGTAGTCCTAAAACTGAACAGCACTATTGAAAACTGGGCTCTGTTTTGCCAGCAACTGATCAAGGTAGTGTATAGTGATTTTGGACCTAAAGCCTAGAACGTTAGTGAACCCTGATCTACGATCAATGATTAAGATTTAATCATCCAAGATCATGACTCAATTAGCAACATATCTCGTTAGAAAATATCAAAGCAGCAAGAGTTTTTTTGCAGCACGAGTTTTTTCCTTATTTGCCAATAAATAAAAAACCTCTCTTAATTCTCTTCGCAATAATAATTTAAAGCAGGTCGAAATGAACTTGGAAAAAATTATCAAATTCCTAAAATACATTTAATAAAAAGCCAAACGAATGCTGAGCAGATTTCCAACAGCCAATTTTAAGTATCAGCAGCAGCTAGTTGGTTAGTTCAATGAAAGCGAGAAGTCGGAAAATATCTAACCAAAAATGCTAATGCTACTATGGCGAAGTTCTAGCGGTTATAGCATCATCAGAAACTTTAACTAATTGATAAACGACTTTCTGGATATACTTATTCTTTAGAAGACTTGTACCTTGATTGAAACTTCTTTATGTATCCAAACATCTCTATTTGACCGGCAGTATACTGCTCTATAACGTCTTTAACATCGTATGGTCTTCGAGCTTCCTGAAATGCAAAATTATTGGCATATTGGTACAAATATCTATTTTGTAAAATGATGTAAAGAAGCTATGGGGTGATTATTACAATGTTATTAAACCAAAGTTAGCTTAGTTAACAATTAAAGGGTTATTTCAAATCAGTCATTAATTACACAAACAAAGTTCAAGCTTTAAGGCCTATGAAGGCTTTGACCTATCTCGTGCTCAAGAAAATGAAGGAAAATCGCAAAGTTACATAGTGCTTTGCTACAGTAAAAACCCGCACATAAGAGTAAGCTTGTTCATGTTCTTATGTAATGACGTAATTCCAGTTATCAGCGTGCTGGTTCTTAATACAATGTCCAAAAATGCAAGGGAAAATGGTAGTTGACAATTCAGCATTGAAAGACTGGCAATATAGTTAGCCACCTTAAGCTTTGTGATTAAAAACATTAGTTTGAACTTGCCTGTCATAGAATGTATGTGCAATTTTTGGAGCATCCAAAAAGGGGTTGATTGACAAACAAACAGGCGAACAAACAGATGTAAGTCTTTTTACCAGTAGAAAAAATGAACCATAAATAAGAACCCAGCTAGAGTATCAGGCTGAAAAGCTTCCAATTATTTGAAATCAAAATATACAATTTCAGGCCGTAGGTTCTTGTTATTTGAAGGTTCTTATGTCCAGGCTTTTACAGTCGTTCTGTTTGACGCAATACTGGCAAAAAGCAGTGCATCAAATTCAGCTCAGAATTTGCAAAAAAATTGTTTTGAAATAGTAAGAAATTCCTTGAAAACTATATCAATGATGGACTATACTTGAATAAATGATGGACTATACTTGAATAAATGATGGACTATACTTGAAAAATAAATGATGGACTATACTTGAAAACTATATCAATGATGGACTATACTTGAATACATGATGGACTATACTTGAAAACGATATCAACGATGGACTATACTTAAATAAATGATGGACTATACTTGAATACATGGTGGACTATACTTGAAAACTATATCAACGATGGACTATACTTGAATAAATGATGGACTATACTTTAATACATGATGGACTATACTTGAAAACTATATCAATGATGGACTATACTTGAAAACTATATCAATGATGGGCCCACATCCTACAACCCTAGTAATAGCTAAAAAATTCGTGAGAAACTTTAAAAGCATAGAAGACCATCGAGGTAAAATTAATTTTAAGTTGATAGTAAGTGCTTGCCGAGTCCACAATTTTGAAGATGTTAGAATTTTTATCTGCAGATAGATTGTCATAACTCGTGCAAAATTGTTTAGGCATAAAATACTGGTTATGACGCCAACGGATGCATTTTAATAGTCTTAAGGTCAAAAGCCTGTTCATTAAAAACTGGGGTTTGTGGACAATAGCAATTTATGAGTAAATGAACATTATTAACCTTAAACTTTTTGATCGAAGCAACGAATCGGACTTCAAGAATAAATCTGATTGCAAGTCTTTCAACTGGAGTCAACCTACAACAAAAATTATTGACCAACTTCAGTTTCATAAGCATCTTGAAATATTAAGTCGAAATGCAAAGGGCAGTTTGTACAAAAAGATGAGACATAAACGGAGAGTGCTGAAATAGACAGTGCTGGAACAGAGATTATTTAAAAAGAGGTATAATAATATCGAGCGAGGTAGCATAGTGGTTAGAGCGCATGCCTCCCATGCGGAAGGTCTTCGGTTCGAGACCGACTCGATGCCCTGACTGAACACTCGCTCACTATTCACCCAGCAGCAAATGGGAACCCAGTGGGAACACTGGGAAGATAACGGCGGCGAGGAAAGGAACTGGCCACCCTACCTCACATGCCGATGGCCTAGCATAAGCGTCCTCTCTAACAGGCACTGCCCTACGTACGAAAGTATACGGGATTTAAAAGAAAAAAAAAGATAATGATATCAACAAGGGGTAAGCAAGATAGTGACAGTTTCTTTTTTGAGAATGGAACACAATTTGTACGGCATGGTCAAAAATGAATGTGGTTGGAGAAGAGGCTATGCAGCAGTATGAGGACGATAATTCTGAACATTAGCCAACAATTGGCTTGTTAGTAAACGGATATTAAACTATTTAAATCATAGCCACCCACGAACTAATATTGGTACACTTAGGCCTGCTTTCAACTTCTGGTCCAACTCTGAACCATTTTCTATTATGGGAAGCGAACGAATCGATGACTTCCACTAGCAGCTTCATTCAAAGAAATTCATCAATCTTAACAAGATTCATTCAATTAGACGAGGCAGCCTCATACTTTTTGCATGCAGTGCAATGGGGCATGTGGAAGCATAATTAACACGCAATTGTCGTCTAGTTTTAGATTTAAAAATATAGACAGTGCTGGAGTAAATCCATGAAATTTTCAAGAAAACAGAGTCATTTTACATATTGCCTAGGAAGGCCATTTGTACCAAGTAATTTTTCATAACCTAAAGTAACAACCTTTACTTTTTCAACAATTAATGTTTCTTTTAGAATGAAAGATTTCACAAAGTACTTCATCAACTGCGGCTTATAGAAGCATAATTAAGAAACTCCTGAAAGCAAAATAACTGTAGGACACAGGTATTATAAATATGTTCACATTTATCAAATTCACTCAAATAGAAGCTTTCCCAAAGAAATTTCTACAATAAAAGGCTCTAAAAACTAAACATGAATAACAAAGGCCTAAGTCACGAAACATTTATCTGTCAAGACTAAATATTTGATTCTATTCTCCAGCATGAGAAATAGAGTATATAAAATGGGAACTTATGTAAATTGGGGATAACTAGCTTCCGTAGTAGGATGGTCAATATTGATAGTGACTGTCCAATGCGTAGGATTGGAAATTAAAATTAAATGCAAACGAATCTTTCAAATGATGAGCTTAAATAACAATGACACTGATTAACGCTTCCTCCATAAATATATTTATTGCTTATCTCAAATTCAAAGACGGATAATGCAGCTTTTAGCACTTGCATATAGGTATACACCAAATATGCAGGGATAGGAAGGTGGGGCAAAGGGGTGCATGCTTTCACTTTTCCCAACTTTTTAGGTGAAGTGCCCTCGTGGCTGCATACAGAGGTGCTCCTTTTGTACGTGAGGGTGCTCTTGAATACCGGTGCCCCCCTTTTTGAATGCTTTTCACGGTCCCCTTCAATTTATCTCCCCCATTAGAGCAAGAACTTGTTAGTGTGCCTCCATCGAAATGCCCAAAGCTAACACAATGTCACAGTCTGCACAGATGGGTATTGCACAGAGGGATACTGCAGTAAGTGTGTGTACAGGCCATGAAAAGCATCCAAAAAGAGGGAGGAACAAGTATTCAAGCGCACACTCACGAACAAAAGGGGCACCGGGGGTTCTGTATGCTGCAACGGGGGTACTGTTAGCTATACTGAAGGGGAAATAACTTATTTCCCATTACGCTCTCAAGCATCAACATAGCTTTTCAGTGTCAGTCAAGAAATAAACAATAATCAAGAAAAAAACTTACTCCTTTCGATAAACACGAAGATCGCTGTCTCTTTTCAAACCTTTTCTCACACCTACGATAAAAAACAAACACTTAAATTTAACTGCAATTCCAGCTTCACAAAATCCCCATTCAAATTTTGACTCAGGAGACATTCAAAAAGTACTTAACGGTGGGGGGTGCGTGGGCATTCACCAACGTGGTGACAGGCTTTTATGAAAAATATAGGGGGTGGGGGTGTACATTACTTTTGTTACGTAACACCAAAAATTAATGCAATAGTTGTTGTTTTCACTTTCTAACGAATGAATAATGCAAAAAATAATTAAATAAATGAAAAGTTTTAGACCTTATCAATGTTGGGTCTTGCACCATTCCTAATTAATCTTCAATTTCAGAAATTTTGAGCTATCATCTTTAGCTATACTGCATCAAGTTACATTATGCACACAAATAAAAGCTGGTGGTGGGTGGGGTCTCACGCCAGAATGTTACGCAACAAAGAAGGGCATCAACTTGAGTACAACACGCCGGGTCAAAATGGCAGTTTTTTATTATCTACTTTGTGTATGATCACAAACGCCCCGGGGCTAATAAAACTTAATTAAAATTTGAGATGCCTGTATCGGATCTTGAAAATGGGCAATTACAAATATTGCATCAAGCAGAACAAAACATCATCCAAATTAAAATAAAGATATCTTAAAATCCAAGAGAATATGAATTTACAAAATCTCCAGTGAGTTTTGTGTTTCACCCTAATTTTTCAGTCGCAATTGACTTCTTCATGCACATAGATGTTGTAAATATCCTACATGGCTAGAGGGCTAGATATATAATATTGAGGGGCATATCCCTTAAAAAATCTGGTGGGCTTTAGTAGAAAATCGCAAATGATTGCAAATCCATAAAAATCAATGACAAAAAATCAAGCACACAAAAACAACAAAAATTTCATTCAAGCTTCTGCTAGTAGCACACCCCTCGTGTAATATGGTTATAGAAAGCACGGTTATTTTCTTTGAGAACTCTTCTCATCATTTATAATTTTTCTGCTGCAAAGGGAAAACGTGTCATTGAGATGTAACATTTTGACTTGTAAAATTAAGATGGTGAGGAGGGAGATTGGAGGGGCGTTTAGGAAGGTGGGTGCTCAGTATAGAACATACGACATCAGAAATAAACTTCTTGACGTTCACGGTTTTTGAAAATTGCCTGAGCCATAATTCACTATAGCTCAGTCAGTCATCGAAAGCAGGAATATCTAACAGTTTAGTTTTGGTATTGCATGCTCTATACTGAGTATCCACCTTTTTAAGCTCGACAAACCACACCAAATTAAAGAATCAGTCACCTCTTTTATCAGCAGTGGTTTTCACACAGAAAAGCGTAACCAAAACAACTTATCCTAGGTTGATGTAAAATCGCCCACATTCACATTCAAATACAGTTTTCACAAGAAAAAGCATGGCTTAATGCTAAGATCCAATGCAATACATTGCTTCCGCAACAATAACAGCACACCTCGTGGGCTGATCACCGAATCTCAAAAAGCCCGTACAATTAATCGTAGCAAAACGCAGCCATTCAATATTTTCACACTGCGAGGTAACAGCATAAATTTTGAATACGAAGGATCAGCTTGGAAAAAAGAGATCAAAGCACTTGGATCAAAGAGATATAAACAATGCGTGGGCTTGGATTTGCTGTAGAAGATTAACGTGAAAAAGGCGGTTCAAGACCGTGCGTTGCAAGGAATTAGATATGCCTTGCAAAGGTGCTGAAAAGCTGGAAAATAGGCAAAACACGGGGAAATACAAAAGTAGAGACATTCTGCGTAGGGGGAATTGTGTAGGGCAAAGCAGCATGCGAAAAAGGACCTTTTCAGAGTGGCAGTTCTTTCATAAGCGACCTGATTTATCCATTCATTCATAACATGCTTCTTGGTCATTTGTTCATAACATGCTTCACAGTGCTTCCACTTTCAAGGAAATTTCATTTTTAAAGGAAATTTTGCTGACCACAAGGAAAACAAAAGGAAATGAAATTTTCAAGGGAAAGTCAAGGAAACTCTCCTATTTCTAAAGAACTTTCAGGAAAGTCGTTTTTCAAAGAACTTCCACTGGGCTTGCAACCAAACTTTTCCTTGATTTTCGCCGTTTTTGATATTTCGTCAACTTTCAAAGTTGCAATTGAATTTGGTGTGCAGGATTTGAATGAATGAATGTTATATACCTACTATACCTTTAACAATTGGAATGTTATAATGACACAATATCGATTTTTGGCCAACAAGGACATTTAATTTTGGATATTGAGCCTTATGATTTTGCTTAGATTTTGGCCATTTGAGCCTCATTTCCTTATAAGCTTTTTCTTTTAAAGAGAACGTGTATATGAATTTCAAGACTTACTTTTTGTCATTGTATGTTGCAGAGCATGCAAGCAAATGACAATCTGAATTTGATCTGGCATGTTCAAGAAATTTAACTTTAACTTTAACTTTAACGCCAATACTGAGCATCGCATAAAGCATTTTGCTCAAATAAATAAAAGAAACTATAAATTGGCCACTACAAAATGTGAAGATTGGAGAAATGTCAGCAAGAAGATTAACAAGAAATTGATAAAGGTATCATATTCTTTTCAATTTCATAGGCAATATTTATTAGAAGGATCAAAGCCTGTGTGTACGAGATTTTGGTACTCTTGTCAGTAGAAAGAACCCAAATGTGGCAGTCTCAATTTTTTTGCTTGATTACATATTTGATCTCAAAAATTTCAAAGAGTCGCATGTTGTTGCTGTTGTTTCAATATCTCTCACGAGGTGGGCACTTTCTAGGATGGTCCAAAACCACCTGAGCTTTCTAACCTCTAGCTTTTCAGTTTTGCACATGCTAGTTAGTGCATCTGTAACAAGATTGAGTTTTGGTATGACGTCAAAAGTAAAGATGGTTTTGAGCCATCCGAAAAAGTGCCAAAAAGTGCCTGCCCGCTCACAACCTCGGTATGTTAGGGGAGTAGAACTTTGAGACTTTTACAGCATATTCTTGTGAGGAAAGACATAAAATGTCATGATTTTGCATTATTTGAATGAGTAAAACGTAAACCAGTTTCAAGGAAGTATCAAGGAAAATACTTCATCTTGACAAGGAAATTTTCAGGAAATCCAAGCAGACAAAAATAGAAGCACTGATGCTCTATTAAATCAACCAGCCAGAAATTAATTTACTTAAACAGTCATTCATACGATTATATTAATTTATTACAGTTTCAATAAATTCCTTCATTGATTCAAGCATTGATAAGGAAAATCAATAACATACTCACTAGTAATTCATTTACACTACCTGCAATCAGTTTTAGTACTTTAATATACTACTCATTCCATAAATTTTATACATTCATCGATTCGCTCAATCACATCATATCATTCATTCATTCACTCATTCATTTATTCATTCATTTATTTATACATTCATTTATTCATACATTCATTTATTTATTCATTCATTTATTCATTCATTCATTTATTTATTCATCCATTCATTCATTCAATCATTCAATCAATCATTCAATCAATCATTCAATCAATCATTCATCTATTAATTCACTGATTGATTGATTCAATCATTCATCCATTAAACTATATCCCCAATTTTAGATAAACGGTTCTTTATTTGATTTGAAATTATTTTAATTGCCAACACCAACAACAAGAATAGTTCATATAGTACACTCATCTGGAAAAAACAACAAAGAGAATAGGATCTACACCTTGCTTTACAGGGATAGCAATACAATAAACCATACAGATGAAACTGAAGGAGAATCAGGGGAAGAAGAATGTAGTGGAGTGCAGATCAAAGCAAGGTACTAAGAACTTCTCTATAAAACTGAAGATAACATTTTGAAAGATATAACGAAGAGATATACCAATCAAAACTAAACATCAAAATCAACACATGAAAGGATAAGTCAATGGGAAACAAATTAATGTCCCAAATTATCGAATCAAATAAAATTAAAAAAACTAATTCTGTATTTGCCAACTAGATATGGAACATTTCCTAATCTACACCACAAAAGTCAAATAAGCATAAATAATGATCTCATGCACATTTACCTTTTAAGAAAACAATCGAAGGAAGACTTGTAACAGTGGATTGGTTTTCATCTTCTGTTACTACTGGATCAATATAAGTCAAATCTCCATCAGAGACTGCCCTTTGAGTCCGCAACTGCGATTCTGTATCTGACATTTGATTGTCCTCTTCTCTTGGTTCCAAATCGTTAGAACGAAGCTGGTACTTTTCAGCAGATGACGAAGTTCTTACTAGCTGCAGCTTTTTCATCAAAGATTTTCTTCTTGTCTCCACTGACACAGCTGGAGACGAAGCAGGACTTTTGCTTTTCCGTTTGTCTGTCATTTTCACAAATCGTATCCAAGTTGCATGTAAGCCATTTTCAGGATCAATAGCGAATCTTCGCCAAGTATTCTGTAATGTAAACCATAATCGCGTTCAACTGTGAAATACAAGCGCAAGAAACAAACTACATTTTCAGTACAAACTAACTATTCATAGTGGCTGTAGAAAGAGAGGTGGAGAGAGGGATGGATGGAGACAGGGAAGAAGGGAAGGTGCTAATATGAGCTAGGACGCTTGAGGTGTCTGACATCGAACAATAATGACTTCGTATGCTGAATGTTGAATTCATGAATTCTAATAACATTTCTTTATGTTTATAATCTATAGTGTCTTAACTGTTGGCCATAATCTCGAGTACCGAATAATAATCTCCTCAATATTATTAATTTTTGAGATTTTTTTACAAATCCCCCGCTCTTCTCCCAATCCCTCCCCATTTATTACTTTCCCTAAATTTTGAGAATGTGAATGTTTAATTTGCCCCAAATGTGAAGCAAATACGAAAATCCATTACATTTAATGACAGGCAACGTCGTGCCCATTTTAGCTGGAATTGTCATTGGAGAAATCTCCTAATTTTTAAAATACTTCCAGTCCTTCATTTATCGAATTTTCAAACATTTCCAGCCCCCCAATTATTCCAACCCCCATATATTCCGACTCCCCCAATTAGTCGGTACTCAGGAGCACAGGAATGTATAGCTTGTAAGCTAATTGATGCCAACAATATAAATTAAAATCATTATACAGTTATCTACTTTAGAAAAAAAAATAAAACCACAAAGTCCTGATCAATTTATGAAACTTTGCACATTCTGCATATGCAAGAACTTCTATTCCATGAATTTATTTTCTGCTTGTATTTAGTTCGTGTGATAGAATCAACAATTTCCTTCGGTAATGGGGCCCATTTGGTACTATTTTCTACAACCTTTCATAAATCCAAACCTCACCAATTCTCTACAGTCCCTCTCCCATCGTCGTCTTGTTGCAGATTTTTCCATTTTCTACCGCTATTTTCACGGACATGGCTCTCAGGAAATGAAGAATATTTTTCCTGATCCAGTGAGGCGTGTTCAAACCACCAGAAGCTCCACCTATTCACACTCTTTCCAAGTTACACTACCTAATCCACGAACTCTAGCTCATAAATCATCTTTCATTCCTAGAACGTCTCAACTGTGGAACTCATTGCCACCCACTACTTTTCCAGAATCCTAAAATTTGTCATCTTTTAAATCTAACATCAACAAACTTGATCTTGTCTCCCTTTCTACTTAAACTGCCCCTCATTTTCTCAGTGTTTCCTTTGTTGGGACTTGTTATAGGCCCTACGGCCTTTCCCCGGCATTACTTACTAGAAAAAAAATTAAAGCTTTATATGCACTTGAAAAATCTTATAACACGCATTTCAAAAAGCCAAAATTTGAATAAAGATAAGATGTTGGTAATCAAATAATTTTCTCTTCTATCCTACACTTTTGTTCGTAATTGTGGGGGAGGTCGAATTTGCAGGGGGGTGGATATTTTTTCTAGATTTTCATAAAGTGGAGGGGTTGTAATAAAATGAGTTACCAGGAAAATCGTAACAACCCTGAAGGAAGCAGAGAGTCGATGATTCCACTTGATGGTTTTAAGGCAAATTGGATGGAGTCGTAGATAGTGCTTCATCTGAAAGGGGCTGTGAAGTGCGTGACAGGGAGTTGACTCATGAGTACTGGGATAAAAATAACAGTGAAAATTTTGCTGATAGTGATGATGACCACATTGTGCTAGAATGGGGAGGGGGGTCATTGTAAAATGCTAAGTGGGGTTAAAAAATGTTTTTAATGCAAAATGATCCCCCTATAATTAGGCGCAAGATTATGAGTCTGAGTACATTTCCTAGCGCCAACAACGTGGTCAGCATAGCTACGAATGGTCAGTATAGCTACGAATGGTCAGTATAGCTACGAATGGAAAATATTGTCTGACGTAAGTTAGAAAAGGATGTGTTTGAAACAACTCTACGCCTAAGGACTACAGCAAATCAAAAACTCTCCAAAATGCTAGATATGAACCTGAATCAGTATAGCAGCTGGAATTCTACGATTGCTAAAATGTTTCTCTCTCTGATTTTGTGCCACTTGTAAAGCAAACCCTGAACCAAGAATGCCCTGGAAGAAAAGATAAGACAAATTAATACAACAAAAGAAAGTAGCGAACAGCAAATTAATACCATATTCAGAAAAAAAGCTTTTATCGCTTCTGGTTTTATGATTCTGTATCAGATGCAAAATCAGAGCCATTGCTCTCAGAATATTCATGCTATTTTGAGCTGTCTTGAAACAGCAAACGTCATCGATAGTTACTTCAATAGACTTCGTTAATTTCTCTGAACTCATACAGTATTACCCCGCCACCAAGAAACTGACTTATAAGAAACTGCAGCCTGCCAGATGACATCACATCAACCCTGATATAAGAAACCAATCACCCTGCAAATTTAAATCAGGTTTCTTAAAATTATTTTGATTGGAAAAATTTTATTTTTCAACTACCTCATACTGCAAACCTTGAATTTGAATAGTCATTGTCTAATATTTGGTTTAATATAGCCCAAATAAAAGCTAATTTCATGTTTTTTCTAAACACACATGCATATTTGGTGAGTTTCTTGCTGTTTATTATAAGAAATTATTTAGCCTGCTTTGTTTTTTGTCCATTTATAAGAAACCAAACAGCCTGGTCTTAAACAATGAGTTTCTTAGTTGCGGGTTAATACTGCATTTTCTTGAGAGCAAACTACAGCATAAAAGTTCACTCTCATGGAGTGAAGAAACAAGATTTGTATAGATATAAGGGGCCTGATGATGTCTGTATTGTCAAAGGAAGACAAGCAAATTATACGATAATTGCTCCATTAAAAGCGAAAATTTACCGCAGGCAAGGCGAAAAAGGCTGTACCAATGAGAGAAAAGCAACATGTAAGAAACTTTGCCACCCAAGTTTGTGGAGAAAGATCGCCATACCCGATTGTTAACAAGGATATCTGTAATAAAAAAACATGATATCAAATAGAAATAATAATAAATTAAATGAAAGACAAGTGATAAATATCATAAAGACCAAACATCTATAACATAAAAAGCTCTAGCAAGCATTATACAAAGTAAAATAGCCTAAAATATAGAATTAAGGAATATTTCATAAACCAAGGGCTTTGATTCAGTGTACTCAACCAAGAAGTATTGCTTCTCTCTGTATGATGATGGACTAGAGGATTTTCTACAGAAAAACTGTAGGCTTTTCACAAAGATATTTCAGTCTGACTGGGGACACCAGCAAAGTAATAGAGGCAGTACATCTGGGTTGGAGGCCTCATTACAAATACTTTGTGCCTGTTAGCGCCTATCTGAGGTAATATGTACATGCATAAAATATGGAATGTAATAATGCAGACTGGAATAAAGTTCCTACAGAATTGAAAGTGTGGTGTTATGTGCATGTGAACTGCATTTAACTATGTAATCCGTACTACAGTCAAATTCGCTTAAGTCGGATGGCTTCGGACCAGGTAAAATAGTCCGACTTTCTTTTTAAAATTTATTTATTTATAACGAAATCCCTTCAACATACAAATATAAACTTAATTACAAACAATTAAGTAAAACTAAAATAACAAGGAAACAAAACCGCTGATCTTACAGGGCGTCGCTCTTTTGAGGGGTATAGATTAGTTTTCATTGCTCATCAAATGTCTTCTTAGATGGCTATTAAACAGACTTAGCGATGACAGTTCTCTTATATTATTTGGAATACCATTCCAGGCCCTAATGCCAGCATATTAAAATCCTTTCTTGGAGAATTCAAGTTTTACTTTTGGAATATGCAGGTCTTTATCATTTCTAGTATCGTAATTGGATAAAGATGATCTAAATTGGAGCATATTCCATAGACTTTCAGGGCATAGCTTATTGAGAATCTTATAGACTAAGACACATCGATCAAAGCGAATAACGTTCTCAACATTTAGCCATTTTTTAGACCACGGGTCCGTAAATCTTACACTTTCGATACTTGATAGAGCCCTATTTTGCGAACAGAGGACATAAAGGCCCCCATTATACCGAATACCGGATTCATCACATATCGGATTACTTCCTATATCAGGTACGTCTTCCATTCACACTATACCGGATGAATCCGATGTGCTCAGTATCGCTTTTGCGGAGTAAAATCACTCCGCTGTGAAAGTGGTATGTATCGGATTACTTTCGATATCGGATCACTTTTGACCTAGTGTGAATGCATGAATCCAATACATTGTCGCTCCGGAAGCTCCTCTGAGCTGCAGCCAGCTTTGTTTTCGAGCGTCAATCAATTTTCAAGCAGTGACAGTTGCAATGAAAAGTTCCTCTAAACAAAATGCTTAGTGACGTAAATGAGGCGGAGCGGAGTAGTGTGAACAATGCCTAAAACTGAATCCGATATAGCATGAACATTGTAAAATTTTGATATCGGATTCGGTCAAGGATGTGGTACAAGATGAATCCGATATAGAATGAATGGGGCCAAAGAGTAAAATGCTAAAGATTTTAATGACAGCTTTTAACAATAGGCAATAATATCTAATTGAAATAGTCACTTATTGATTACACTTTCCACTCCGGAAATGTATTACTCCTATTGGCAACCAGACTCAAGTTGATATTGGAGTTCAGAGACATAATATGTATCATTATACACATTTTTCTCAGCTCTACTGACATTAAAATCAAAATCCGACTTAAACGATGCTATATAAGATTAAAGTGCGCCGACTTACACATATATCCGACTTGCAAAATCCGACTTACGCATAGAAAAAGTATAAGATTTGTAGCAAGCGGACTGGGATCACGCAAATTTTTCCGATTTCAAAAAAATCGGACTTGTGCGACTCCAACTTACGCGAATTTGACTGTAAGTAATTACATGGAATTACTAGAACTAAAATGTACAGAGCTGTGTAAAGATTGAGGTGATATAACTAAAAGGCTAAAATTCAAACGACATATGATTACAAAATTAAAATTAAATAAGATAAAATAATATGTGCATCATTAGATAGCAATGCAGTTCAAATGACCAACAAAACTCATAACAATATTAGCGGGGTGAGTGGCCAAGCGGCCCAGCCAGTTCCATTAGCTTCACTGAAGTTAAGCATGGCTGTGTACGGTCAGAAATTGGATGGGCGACCTCCAGATGAACGACCAAAACAGCTCACTCCGCTGTCCTTCGCAAGGGACGTTAAACTAGAGGTCCCATGTCTGGATGCGGCATGCATAGTAGGCCTAAATTAGCTGAATAAGCTAGGTATAACAGCCTACTCAAAATAAAGTAGACAACAACAACAACAATAAAAAATCATATGAAAGAAAATTGAAATTTCACAGTTTCCTGTCATATCAAATCCAAAAAGTCTTATGACTGTTTATTGTGCTAGTCATGCTGCTTAGTAGGTTGGGTACTGTTCCAAATGAAAAGATATGCCGAAAACGCAGTACTAAAAATTCCTCTACCTGTTATAAAATGCAAATTAGGATTATTAGAAGCTACAAGAAATAGTAGAAATACAAGTGAAAATTCTCAGATATGCTCATGATTAGGGCGTTTCTTCTTCTTTGCGTGCCATATCAGAGTCTGACGTTGGCGACCATGCTCCTAAAACCATTTCTGCCTTGTGCTAGCCGTAGTATTTCCACGGACTTCGCTCCTGCCGCCGTAGCCAGACCTTGAAGAAAATCTTGTCTCTGTCTTCCTCTGCTCCTACATCCCTCCACTCTGCCTTCTAGACTCAGCTTTTCAATCGACTCTTCTCTTATAATGTGCCCGACGAATCTCAGTTGTCTCTGACGAATAGTTTTTAACAATCTCCGTTCCTCTCCCATCATTTCCAGAACTTCTTTGTTTGTATTCTTATCTATCCATGAAATCTTTATCATGATTAGGGTGTTTCTTTGATAGTCACATTGATGAAATCAAGCTATTAATGGGCACCCTGGAGGTTCCTATTCTGGCTTTTAATGAAACAAAGATTGACCCTGGTTATCCCTGTGAATTGGCACCATAGCAGGCTACCAAGAAGAGCGACTACCTTTTCTACCTTTTCCGTTATTTTTCGATTTATTGTAGGTAGTTAAGTGGAGGGCCCCTTGGAAATCAGCTTCATTGCTGAAGGGTGTCCCTCCTTAAATATATTAAATGAAATGAAAATTGAATAACAAAACTGTACAAATAAGCATAAGCGTTTGAATTCATAATTTTGAGGTTAACAAAAGCAATATGTAAAACTAAGTTTATTTGATACAACGATTTGAAAGAATCCAGCAACTTACGATCCCCCAATATAAACCATCAGCTAGGTTCGCCATTTTACCATCGGTTACGGTAGACGAAGATTTTTCAGCCAAGTAAACCAAAAATGAGCACGTAATCAGAATTATGAAGCTCATATACCAACACGTCATTAATTCCTGTGTGAAAAATAACAAAATTTACCACGATACTAATGGCATGAAAAATTCATATGAAAGACTGTGTGCTTGTAGTGACGGATACTTACTACCATACTAGGCCAAATGATCATTGCTTAATGAGGAAGTGGACATTATATCAATCTATATCTGCAAATTATGATCATCAGCAGCTCATGCCGCAAAATACTACTCTCTGAAAATGATAGACAATCGTTCATCTTGCAGCACAGTCCAAGCAGTTACTTACAAAGTGAAAAGTACATTCGGATCAATAGAAATGATCTGAGAAAGATCCATAAAGGAATTCTGTTTTGATCGACTTAGGAGGTCTTTCATTAATGATTAATTAGGAAAGAACGAGCTTAAGATCAGCAAAATCAGTCTAAAGCTACTTATCATCTCCCAAGCTGATCGTAACAACAGCTGTTTGGACAAAGATTATGCTTCAAAGCCTTTTATGGAATTTAAATTAATGCCTTGTAAATTGCACAAATTAATCATAAGATTTTAAACAGTAGCAGAGCACAGGGCCGCCAAGAGAATTCAGATGCCCCGGGGCAAAAGAGAAAGACGAGGCCCCCTGCAAACGAAGCAATCAGAAAATTTTCAGGGTCTAGAAATTAACTTTGGAAAATTACTGCTGCTTTACATTATGAGGCCCCCCGGTCTTTGAAGCATTGGGTGTTATGAGGCCCCCTGGAGCTTTTGGCCCTGGGGCAATCTGCCCCGTTTCTCGGTGGCCTGGCACTGCATTGTTTTTCAAACAAAGTTATTCTTACAACGAACAAATGAGAACATCAAATCCATCCCTAACTGAAGGACATCAAGGTTTTACATATAAGACGTTACCACATGTATGGCATTTCGCACCCCTAGACATCGGGGGGAGAGGCATATGATGGAATGCTTTTTGCTCAAAAATGACATTATAGAATGACAGAGCTATAAAAAAAACTGGTCTGCCAATTCAATTCCTTAGATCCTAAACTTTGATGCACAAACAGATAGATGGTTAAGCTGGAGTGCAAGAAAAGCACGCCTATGAGGTCAAGAAACGTGTAAAAAAGCGAGCGAGTGCGATCGTAAGTTCTTCCTTGGAAAGTCTGGATATACGATGCCTTCAATAATTGATCTTTCACCGAAAATTGTAAGGAAAAAACAGTTTTCTTATAAAGTGAAAAACCAAGACGACGACGAAGAATCTCCTAGTTGTAAATAGTACTTACTTGAAAAAACCATTCTACTTGGAATTATTACAATTTCTGAAATTATTGTTACAGCAATGGAACTAGACCCTTAGAACACACTGTGGAATCCATTATAAGTAGAGTAACAAAATAGAACGAATTTATAAAGACTAAATAGAAGTATGCAAATTAAAAAGGAGACTAATGAGTAGGGCGACCAAAATTCAATAAAGTCGAAATCTTTTACGGCTTTTGAATGACCTGAAACACCCCAAAAAACACTTTCATACGGGGTGTAATCTCGTGTGGAAGAAGTTTAAGTTTAAGAATCAAAATCAAGTTTTTAGGTTAGTCAAAATTACAAATACAGGTCAAAATACGGTTAAAATTCAACACTTTTTTGGTCAATAACGTCAAAATTGTGAATGATAAGTCAAATATCTTCAAATCTCCACTTATTTGTGAATTGACCATCAAATCTTGCTTCCCTATATTTCCCATCATCAGGAAATTGTTTCCGTTTATGTTACGACTTCTCTTTCTACCACATGAATAATCTTTTGCATCTTCTGTATTTTTCTAGTATTAAATATTTCCATTAAGATTTTTCTTTGCTGTACTGAGGATGACACTAGCATAGTGTCAAAATGTGTACTAATGAAATGGTATAGTATAGTTATTAAAAAAATGGATTGTACCTACTAGAAACTTAGGCAAATTCGTTACGTCAAAATAAGGTCAAAATCACCAAAAAATAACGTCAATTTTTCTAATCATAAAAGTCAATTTCTGGTCGCCCTACTAATGAGAACAAAATTGTTAAATATAACAATATATATTACACAGAAAAACACAGTAAAAATAGAAAGTAAAGATCTGTCGATAAGAGATCTAATTACGTTTTGCAGAACAGTCAATTTCTATGTTTCTCTTTCAACCATAAAATTAAAAATAGGCAGGGACGTGCCAAAGTAGGGAATGTGGGGCGTGACACCCACATTTTTGCCGAAACCGTCGGTAATTCTGTAGCTTTTCGTTAAATACTTGCTTTCCGATCATCGCTTGTCGGATTGTTGCTACAACCCTCCTTCCCAGTACTTGACGGTCTGTCAGTGCGCCACTGCAGATGGTGCCCACATGATCTAACATTTTGGGGGGCCAAGCTACTGCCAAAAATGATAATCATGGAAAACAAGCAAAATGTTACCTGTCTATGACTGTAGATGACATTACTGACCATCTTGAAAGCACCTCGTTGTCGGTCCAGCCTCAGTATCCTCAAAACTTGAAGAAATCTTAGAAACCTTGGAAAAATAATTCAAGATATGTAGAAATTATGAAATATTGTAGAAATTGCAAATGAAAATATTTCACTTAACAGCTGTTAGTCAAATATTGTTAAGACAAACAAGCCACTAATCTGTTCCATGCTGCTATTCCACATAGCTTGCTCAAAATCAAATGGTTTCAAACAAGCTATATGGAATTTCAATAGGTTTTTGATATTGGAAGGTGCTAAATATTGTTTGAGTGGATCATGAAGCAAGAAAAGACATGGTGTATAGAGTATACCAGGCTGATTTTCTTGGAGCTCTACATATCTGAGTTCATAGTAGTCACCTATTTATAAATTCAGCCTGGATTTTAATATGGGTTCAAAATAATTAAGAAAACAGCACTTCTATACAATAATTATTTATGTTGAAGTGTTTACCTCAAAACTGATACATTGAGAACATCAGGCTTTTGCTGTTCCACAACCAACACTAATGTTGCAATGATAACTATGATATCTTAAAAAGAAATGACAAAGCTATGAGGTAGGTACATAGGGGAGGGCTTCCACAATAATACCTCTACTTACATGTTTGCCATTAGGCCATGAGAGAAAACTACAAAAACACAAAACACTTAGAAAAAGTGAGAGTGAAGTAGCAAGACCTAAAATACAGCCTTCATTGTTATCTAATCTTTGCATATTGGATAGGACCTTTTCATTTAACTTCCATTCATTACTCGATACTCTTGTTTATATTTTACTACTTAACAATTAAACATACCAATCAACATATATGGCTTTCTGGCAAATTTCAGTTTCCCATTACACCCACTGTAAGATCCATGTGATGAAGAAGACCACAGCCTCAGTAAATATTCAATTGAAAATGTTGCTACAAGTATAATTTCCTGAAAGGACAAAGAACAAAAAATACTTTAAAAAATCCTCAAAATAGCCCCCCTTGGATAAGTCCCACCACAGAGGTACAACTTGGCAATGAGCCCCCCTCCCTTCAAACAAGTCCCACCCAAGCATGTGACTGTAGAGATTGCAGACTTAATTAATGTTCTATAGAGCTACAAAAGAAGATGGAGCCACTAATTAACAAAATATCGTATTTCTTTTAGAAAACACCCTATACTTGGATTTGTAGCATAATGAAATGGTATATTGGCGTGATGATCGCAAATGGAATACAGCTGACTACCAGAAAAAATTTAAGCCCCACCCCTCAAATGAGCACTCATGGAAAAATCCAATAAAGTGAATAAGAATACAGGAGGCCTACCTGAGGACTTACAGTAATGAGAAAATTTTAGCAGAGATTATGGGGTCAAATGTCTTTATCACTGAGCTTAGATATACTATCTGACTCAATAATGCAGAAGTTTAGGAATATATAAGCATATGGTACACCATTCTAGGATTGCCAGTGCCTGTCAAGATCATGGATTTTATCTGAATTTAACCATGGACTTCATGGTCCACCCTTCCCATTGTTTTGGTTGATTGATTTACCCTTTAGTTGGTTTTCCCTAGGTTCCCCATGTTTATTTTGTTTACCATTTACATTCCATTACTTTCATACAAATGTCGATATCATGGTAGCTAAGTAAACTTAAGATGGATCCCTTGAATTAGGGTCCGATATGTCTGGACTTATCTTATAATATGGAAATGATTAACAACAATTGTCTTAACATAATTGCTTTGTCTTAACAATAATTAGGAAATCTCTTAATGGAACCATGACATTTATTCCTTTTGTCTTTATCCTGCAATCCCTGTCAAGATTATAGTTCGGAAACAATAAGCTCCAACCAGGGAGTTGCCAAAGTCATTGTTATAAGGCAGGGGTGTCAAACATACAGCCTGTGGGTCAGGTCTGGCCCACAAAGTCCTTCAGTGTGGCACCAGAGGAATTTTGGATATATTGAAAAACCTAGCAGTATTATTCTTGCCAGAACTGGGTGGCACTGAAAAAACTGATTCCCTCACTTTTCAGCATTGCCTAGAGTGCCAGATAGAAACATCCAATGAGTTACACATATTTTCAAGTCTCAATTACCTAACCACAGCACCCTCTTAGACACCGTCAGCCTATCTAGCCCATGTGATGTCATGGTATGTCTTCTATGGCTCACAGGCCTAAATGTGTTTGACACCCTTGCTTATAAATGATTTAACCCAACTGTGACTCTATGCTTTTTTCTCCTATGCAATATATTTGTGGTAGACATAGTGCAGACCCAAATGCAGCTAAGCTTTGTAGCACATCCATAAGTGTAGGAGAGGGGATGGCTGGGAGGGAGGGCTGTAGTTTGAGAGAAATTCATTTCATTTGGGTGACTCTTCTGAAAGAACAATAGGAAATTTGGGCAACTTTTCTCACAGCTCTCCAAATCTCTTTGATGCAGAAAGTTTGCAGCCACCTAAACTTGATGTCCTCCTACACTTATGAGCACCTCTAATGTACTACAAAGTTTTCAACTTGATGTTGCTCCATTTTTTCTCTGACTAAATATTGAGCAAAAATTAACCTACTAGAAATAAGAAAAATATTATGAAATTATCATACCAAATAAAAGACTGCCCTTGCTACATCAGTATTTCCCTCAAACTGATCTATTGTTGTCACTATACTTAAAACTAAGCTTGCAAGAATGATAAAAAACCTTGAAAAGGAAGAAAAAAGGGAATTACATTAATAAGTTAGAAAAAAACTACACCAAAGAAGTCTAATGATATATGCTTTAGGGATACATGCATGTTTCCCAACTGACAGATAGGAATATCTACCAGAAGGATGGTGAGAAGGAAGGTGAGAAGTGCATTTGATATCTGTAAAGCCATGAAATGGATAGCAATACTACAATGAAGTCAAGATTCTAGGAAGGAGGGTTGGCTAGAATCTACTGGTTTGTTCCACTTCCCCTTGCCATAACCCCAGACTCCTATAGATAATGCAACCTGTTATATTTTCCAATGCAAAGCTCATAATATACTCCAGACAAATCTCACATGTCCAAGAACACAGATAAAATGGTTATGCACAAGCAGTGATGTGCGGAGATACCTTCTGTTGGGGGGGGGGGGCATTTTGACCAATTGACCAACTATTTTTACAAAAAAAAACAAGGTCACAGAAAATAATGTTGCCAACTTTCTCTTCCAGAATGGCAGTCTTTTGACTAACTTTCTTTCAAATTTGAAAATATCAAGGGGGTGATGCATCCATGCCCCCAATCAGCACATCCCTGTGTACAAGAAGCATTTAGGCTACTTGCCATTTAAATCACGGTGACAGAACTTAGCATCCTAGTGGAAACATGCACTCTACCCAGGGGTGGTTTCCAGGGGGCTCAGGGGGCAGAGCCCCCTTGTTAAAACCTTTGTTCACCAAGTTTAATTGGAGGCTTGAACCTTCAATGCCCCATATCTGGGGCCCCATTAAAATTTAGGCCTCCAGGGGGTCTGTGTTCCCATGTTCCCTAAAACATTTCCAAAATCTCTCTTATTTCCAAAAATGTTTTTTGAATGTTCCCTCAAAAGAAATGCTGAATTGCTCCCCAGGATTCACTATGATCCCTAGTTCCATAAAAAATTTGCTCATGTTCCTATTATTACAAAAGGCAAGGTCCCTTGTTCCTTCCTGGGAGACCCTCAATATTGTCAAATGCTACACGGTCGGCGGTGATACAAAGGAATGAGGCTACTGAGTTACACAACCTAACATAACAATGGCGTTATAATAACTATCAGTTTGCAACATTTAAAAATAGTTAATGTAATGTTTAGNGAATATAAAGGCCCCGTTATATACCAGTTACTCAGCTGTAATCTGGTCGGATAATGAGCAGCTTTTGCATATTATTGAATTAAAACATTTTGTATATAGAAGAAAACTGGCCTGATGTATTCTGTATATCATAAAATATGCAAACAAAGCTGATTATCTGATCAGCTGAATATTTAGTCTGTAGCTGAGCCCTTAAGAAAGTAAGCGCAGTTCCTAAAAAGCCAAAGGTTAAGTTCACAAAGTACTTACACAATTGTATGATACAAAATACTTTTCCAGCTGGACGGCTTCTCAAGAAACATGTACACGGACCTCTGAATACTTCTGTACTTCTTCCTAAATTTAACTTCTTTGCTAGCGGACGAAGCGCGGTAGACTTCTTGGCTAAATTGTTCTCCATTTATTTCCTTCGACATTATAACTGATGAACTCTTTCGGCCGTAATCGACCAATTCAATCCCCTGTTCCTGTCTATAAATGCTCCCTAGCGACATTTTGATTTTGTAACTTCCAGTTCGTTTACGTGTGTTCGCTGTGAAGACCTTCTCCCTCCGTAGGTGGGGGCACTTTTTACCAATACATGCATTGCGCTGTCAATAACACAAAAGAGCATGACTGATTCCACCAGCAACAATCTTTCTGATGGCCATTTCAAGCTGTGTGGTTATTTTCCACAAGTACGAAAACAAAATACCACACGACCCTAATCGATTACGAGGCATGCAACCCGGACTTTGAAACAACAGGGGTAATGGATAAAGTCTCAGCTACTTATAGGCTGCCTCAACAAGAATAACGACTAAAAGATTAAGGGTAGCTATCACACCAGTAGTGACTTCTAAAAATTTTAACAAGGGGGCTCTAGGCACAACCACGCCCATATTTTGGGTGCGGCCCAGCTATAACCTTCAAAGATTGAGACATGATAACTTAGTTTAATACTGATAGAGTATAATCAACAATAAGAGATTTGTCAATAACCATATAGCAGTGCACAATTGATCATAATACTTTGGAAGCAAGGCCAATAAACTCTGAAAAGCTAAGCCAATGCAAGAATTCTAGGGGGACTGAGCCTCCCCAAAATGAGCAGAAATTTTAACAAGGGGCTCCCCCCCTGAGCCCCCTAGAAATCACCCCTGTATCAAACTACTAGATTTTTTATATGAACGTTTGTAAGGCCCCAGTACTAAAACTTTCCAACCGTTTTCACGACTACTTTTTCAAAACTTTCCTAGCAGGGCTTTATTTAGAGTAGTCTTGAACACACTGTGGAGTCTTGGAAAACTTGAGTGTGGTATAGCAAAATTAAGTGTAGTCAACTTTCTCACTTTCATATGGTTCTTAATTTGTAGCCACCTTTTTGTTCCTTGGTTTGTATATGCTCTATGTAAATTTCGAGAGTACACGTATTTTATAAGGAAAAAGTTTATAAGAAAATGAGGACCAAATCGTCAAAATCCTAAGAAAATCTTAAGACAATCACGAGGCTTAATTTCCAAAATTAAGTGCTTTTATTGGCCAAAAATCGGTATTTCGTCGTTATTGCATTCAAAATGTTAAAGATGGAATTCAAATTCAAGTATACAATATCAATAACGAAAGTGTAAACCATTTCAGCCAGTTTACTTCAGTAAAAGTTAAGAAAAATTTAAGAAAATTTCAGGCTCAATTTCGGGAAATAATGGTTTTCTTATAAAACGTGCAGTACAACATACACGGCAATATGGCGTCAATCGGCGAAAGACTCCACATAAAATTTCTGAGTGTTTAAAGGGCGTGGTCACAAAAACGCTCACGTAGGGTGTGGTCAAGCTTTTCTTAGCACAGTGTGATCGTGGAAAATTTCCTTAAAATAGGCTCTGTTCCTAGAAACAATTCTTGAGTTCCAACGGTCTAAATAGTAAAGGAAAGTGAAAAAGTTCCATGCACACTTGAAGTAATAATAAATCATAGAAAACAAGAAGCTAAACTGTCGGAAAGCAGCCTATATATCAATAAAACATTCTATAAGCAGATGAATCGAGCTTTAAATATCAGCTTAAAGACTGTCCTAGCTCTCAAAAATCCTGAAATGGACTTTCGTAACTTTTTGAGCAGTCGATTACCAATTTTTTATTAAAAAATGTATAATGTAGAAATCTATAGAGCTACTGGGCTAGAAATTCAGACTTTAGTGACTTTCTTTAAAGAAGAGAAAGGTAATTTATTTTGGTCACAAAGTAGGAAGGGAAACCAAATGATTGACCGAACTGAAGGACTGAGACAATTGGCCAAAATGTTTCCTTTAAATCCACAAATGCTAAGAAGACGTATATATCTGATATATTGTAATCAGTAAAACTGCTTGAAAATTTTCTCTCCATAAACAAGGAATATACGAACAATAACACGAGAAAGAGGCTGATTTCCTTTTCGAACAAATTCAGCTAACTCATGCAATATAGTCAATAGTTGCGACCAGAATTCGTAACGTTAGTAAAAAGCAATTAAAAACGACCAATGATTCATCATAACTTTCAATTCCGATAACAATACATCAAATTTTGATAACGAAGAAGACACCCTGAACTATAAATATGTAGTGGATCAGATATTGCTATAAATTATGGATAATTAGTCACTGGGTGAAGCATCAACAATCAACACACGCTGACACTTCATTTCTTCATGCGGATATTGTTCTGCTCTTTGCTGCTATAATCTATCTCAATGAAATAGGCTTGTCAGCTCTACCATAATCGATTTTCCACTAGTAGAACACGTCAGTTGGACATTAAAAAACCTGGCCATATTATACTCAACAGACGCCAAGAAATGGACACCAACTATTAAATAACATTTAATTTACTGCAAATGTTAAAAACTTATGCTATTCTGGGTAAAAACATTTGTCTGTTTATGGTAACTAAGGGGGAGCTGCAACTACTAGCCTCCAATTGCCACCACACATTAGCGAAGTATTCATAAAACTATGAACAAGCGAAGAACAAGAGGGGTATCCAGAGAGAACTTGGAACAGAACTCGAATCGCAACGGGAGCACCCATTTAAATATCACAGCTTTAACTACAATTTACATAGTCCTAGTTTGCTTTACCTAAATCGATTTTCTTTTGCAACGCGCGAGCTGAGTGATAAATCATTGAGTCGATGAGACCAGCAACTACAAGAAAATTGGAAATAAAATCATGAAAATGGAAATGAAAATGGATTCCGCTAATAGCTGTGGAAATTCAAGGCTGAAAACCATTTCAAACAACGGACAACCAACCAATCAACAAGGATGGAAGACAATGAGAACTAAGAATGAGAAAATACTACAGCTAAATCATCAATTCAGGAAAGTGGACCAAAAATGAAATAGATAATTCATTTCTGTAATTCAATTCCGTTCAGGGAGAAGATCTTCGATGCTATCAACAGTAAAATAAGTTTGATCAATTAACATGAGAGGAAGAAGTACAAACCTGTAAAAATACCCCCAACAATGGCACAAACTCCAGTGAGAAAATGCATGAATGATCTACAAACAAAGTTCACCTTTTTGAGTTCTATGGTTCATATTGAGCTCAAATCTACAAATTTAGTAAAGCAAATTCCCGTATATAGGAACATACAAAAACATTAACCTAAAGGCTGATTTTCCTGAACTATGCACCTTGTAGATAAGAGCATCTTCAGTTTGATAAAATAAGTTTCTATTGCACGATAAAAAGTTAGGTTCTGATGCCAAAGATTTCCAGACCCTCAAAGACAAAGTAAAATCGTTATAGATATTTTCAGCTGTATATGTACAATAATAAGTACATTTCAACAAAATATCAGCTTATAGCCATGCCTACTTTATCGTCAAAACGAATGCCCAACACCCCCAAAAATATTATCAAAAACGGCCTTGCTTACCTTCGTTTTTCAGTGTACTGTACAAGCATTGGAGATAGTTCATACAAAACAAATACACCTAGAAAGAAAAAAAAATTGTTCAACCAACTTGAGCTGAGGAAATAAAAAACATAGGAAAACCAGTTATTTTCCTCCCTTTGATAATAAAGAGGGCATA
>OLMO02000277.1:15068605-15080471 GCA_900291935.2 Cassiopea xamachana | reverse complement strand
GCCAGAACTAAAGTCCTTTCAGAGGCATCGTCCAAGCCCCAAAGAATTTGGGGAAACGGAGATAAAATCGATTATATATATATATATAAATATATATATATATATATATATATATGTATATATTTATTTATATATATGTATATATATATATATATATATATATATATATATATATATATATATATATATATATATATATATATATATATATATATATATATATATATATATATATATATATATATATATATATATATATATATATATATATATATATATATATATACATATATATATATATTTATATATTGAATGCATTTATCTATGTAAGGAAGTAATCATATCAGTACAAGTATTCTACATTGCTTCATTCGTCTTACAAAACAACGATTGATTCACTTGTCTACANAATATAGCAAGATGAGAAAGAACTCACCTTGCTCACTTCAAGGTAACCAAATACACGACAGCCTTCATTTTGCTGCTCCATAAATTTATCCTTCCATCCTTCTCTTTTGCACTGAAAAAAGAATCAACAAAGATATATTAAAATCAATTGCTTCAATAAGGTTGCAGTCCATACCCGGAATAAATTGATACATCAGCAGCAATTTGTACGTAAGCCTTTGTCTGCACGAGCGATTGCTCTTATTTATTTGGAAACGCACACGTGCAGGGATATGCGGATGGGGGCCTCCAATATTTCAAATTCGCAAGAAGGTTGGTCATAAGTCAGCCATGCTACAAGAGAGTTAGCTACAGTATTTTCCGTGACCATTTTGTTTTTGTAGTAACAACAGTTGGTCAACTGGTCAACAGCCCCCACCCCGAGAAAGATGCTCGGCAAATCATTGGATTTGTGCATACGAAATATAAAGTTCCTTGTTGCTGAAGCATTTCAGATGCCTTAGAGAGAATCAAACAGGATGTATATCGAGTCCCACGTCAGCCACACGAACAAAATAAAGCAAACCTAACAATTGCTTCTTTTAGTAATTTTTAGTAATTAGTGGTTGTACGTTTATCGTAGTTGTATATTTAATTTTCGTGTAGTTACGTGTCCTAAATGTCAATGGCTGCGGAGTTGTCATGACATCTTGCACTCCGTGGTATCGTCCTTGAAGTGTGGTAAAGTGCTTTTGTGTTCGTATAGTCCTATGATATTGTTGTTTATACTTTTGAATATTTGCATATAAAAAAAAACAAGATGAAGCAGAGTAATGAAAGCAAAAGGTGACTGTCACTAGCTTTGCAGTTGCGACAACGCTCATATTTGGCATGTGCGATTGGACGCTTGACAGCAATGTTGGTAGGGGCTATTTTTTGCTTGTGCTGAAAGACTTTGCACGTGTCTCTGGGGGAACATGCGATCGCACGTGTCTCAGGGCATGGACTGAGGATGTGATACTTTTTGATAGGTGGATCTCAATCTTATACACAACTGCCTGAAACACCAAAACGAAGCATTTCTCGACATACACTGCTTTTACTTTAAATGCAGGGGGGCCTGTCAGGCAATGACAGTTCTGGTAAGGTCCTCAATTCTCTCCCCTGCACAAAGATGAATTTTCAGACATTTCCAAAAGTAGAGGGGTGTTTGTTTTAGAGAGATTACTTGTCCTAGGTCTTCGCCATGACAAGTACACTAAGATACACTACATTAGTCAAGACAAATTTGCAGTACTCTTAATTACCTAATTACCGTCCTCCCACTAATTAATTTTTGAAAATTTTTTCAACCCCCTCGCTCTGATTAGGACCCCCTGTTTATTAGTTTCTGCAAAAGATTTTTCAAAACGTGTTTGAAACAGATATTCTGAGTAAATCTTCCTGTCTCTCAGCAATATTTTTGTGCAGCTTACATTCTTATGAATATACAAGCTTGATTTATCAGTATTATCTTAGATTTCAAAAAATTTATTTTACCCTACCCCCGCTTATTCCGATCGACCCCCCCCCTATTTTTTCAATTCTTCTGATGCTTCCAGCAGCCCCGCTTATTGTGACCACCCTGCAATCAGGCACGTAAGAGTGTTTAAAAGATGGGCAGTTTTCATAGATGTACCTGCTAGTAGAGGGAGTGTCTGTTAGAGAGAGTATTTATCCAAAGTCTTCGCCGTGAGAAGTACAGCAAGAAAAACTACATTAGTCAAGAAAAATCTGTAGTATTTAAAAGCTGGTCGCTTGGCAGGAGTCATTAATGTACCTGTTCTATGCCCATTGGATCACTGAATGCCCAGCCTCTCGTTCTGTAAGCNCATTACGAACATCTTCACAGGTATTGCAGCACCTGATAACAAAGGGTATTTGATCAATAACTGCAATTAAAATCACTTAAACTCAGGCCTCCCAGTCTAAATTCGACAATTTTTATAACAATTTCTGGCACTTTCTGCAGAACTTCCAGGACATTTCATGACATTATAAAGTTATTTTTATGACATTTTATGCCACAATTTACGTCATTCATTGGTCAATTGCAACATTTTTCCACTTTCTGTGCGAAATTTCATTGCAAAGACACCTTTATAAAACAACCAAATACTTTAGTATTAATCTCAAAAACTTCATCTTTACTTTTTAAAAAGTTGCAGTCGAGGTATCAATTGTTTGTAAAAGGGCTAATGAAATAACCAAGCTGCCACTTAAGAGANAAAGATTTCTTCACGCAAATATTTATGACATTTTATGATATCTGGCCACTTTTATGACATTTTATGACAAAATTTCAAAAATTCAATTTCTTATGACATTTTATGATTTTATGACAGTGTGGGAGGTCTGTAAACTTCTTTTAATGGCAAATTAATAGCTTCCTTTAAACGATAACAAAAATCAGGTCAATGTAAGATTAAAACAACACTTAAAATTTCACAATACAATAATTTCCACATGATAATGAAAAATTATTAGCACAACATAGGATACTCCACGATAGGCCTAGTATTGGCTCGAATTTATGTCTTGTACAAAAAAGCAAGCAATTTCAATTGAAAAAATTACAAGGTAATAGAGAAATGTATAAAGCTAATATACTCACGGTCTTTCAGTTGACTCTGCACCATAGCAGCTTTCGCATCTGCTTGGATCTAAAGTAGTCTTGACTGACTGCAAAAGAATGCTGACATCAGTAGGANAAATATGGTTCATACAAACTACTCCAAAAAGATTCCTAAAACTTTTCCACAACTTTTTCAAAGCTAAATTACTAAATTTCCAAAACTTTGAAACATATTTTCATTCGCATTTTGAAACTCCACAAAAATAGAAAAACTATTTTATGATTTTTTGATTGATTATTCATTGTATTATAAATAATATAGCATAAATATATATATATATTATATATAGAAATATATATATTATATATATAAATAAATATAGTATATATATATATATATAAATATCTATATGCTATATTATTTATAATACACTAAGACATCCAATTCAGGATATTTTAGAATTTTCCCAAACATAAATTCAAAACTTTTCAATAGCCAATTTGAAAAACCTCCCTTTTCCAAAACTTTCAAAGGTCCTGGAAAATGGGATTATCAATTTCCACAACTGTTCAACACTTTCCAAAACCCCTATGATCCCTTACGGAATACTGAAATCTATACTGAATCCATCCTTGGTCTCTTCTGAATCTATAATTAAGCTATCCTGAGCTTACCCAAAAAGTCTGATAAAAAACATAAGAGAATGCCAACACACAGCCAAAATCATTGTAGTGCACTATATGCAAAGAAAGTAAACACTTTTGATTGTCAATATTGTTATTCCAAAAGTAGTGAGCAATAGGAAAGTTTCACCTATTATATGTTTACTACTTTATTTTATCTCCAATGACCCCCTCTACAACAAAAATGACTAAAACTGTGCATCATCAGGAAAATAAAAAATCAACATTTTTTTGCGTATTTCCCATCTTTTTCATACTATTACTTAGCATCAAAGACAACATTGATAAAATAGTAAAATAATTCAAAATTTCCAAGATGAACTAGTAAATTAAAATGTTACATTTATACCTTAATTGCATCTTCACTCTTGTCTCCAAGATCTAAGAAAGCAAATAGGAAAAGTGCAGATAAATGCTAGAAAATCAAGAGAAACAGTGTACATTAGTAACAAATGATGCCTTTTCTTCTCAAGATATAAAGAAGTTCCAACTGTCTCACTCACAAGGCTTTTGGTTGTTTCAAAAATATGCTCATTTCAAAACCCTCACTTGCTGTAAAGCTATAGTATTTCAAATTATATTTAAAAGCAAGTAGAAAATTCTACATCCAAGATATTGGAATGAAGTACAAATACAAATTCATACTAGGGTGCACTGCAAAGTCATGTAAAATAATTTTCATGAAGAAGGAAATTTGGTTTGCCCACACTCTAGTAGAATACCTTCTTTGACAGCTTGTTCTGGTACTTTCTTTCCATCCTTATCCAGTCTTTGTTTAAACATATTATGGTCTATGTCTCCCTGAAAAGAAACCATTTTTGATCCAGCATCTACTGGAATGTTGTTTGAACAAGTATTTATTATGAATTAAAAACAAAAACTAGAACTATACATTCTTATTGCTTTACTTCTAGATATTCATTTGCACTTGCATATTCAGGAAGGCTTAAGGTGCAAATGCTCTACAAAAAACTGCTTTATATGACAATAGTTTTGCAACTGGTAGCAGCAGCAGCCATTGTGAAAGTGACCAAACAGGCCCAACAAGAAAAGAAGCTAAAAATATCCAAAAATAATGTGTGCATTGTGATTTTGCACATAAAACAAGCCTGCTGTATTATGAAGCACTACTAATTTTATTGCTGTTCAGAAAATAAACAACTGGATAAGTAAGTTGATGGATTTTACACCTCCTTGTGTACAAACTACTGACACATAGATGTTGAGTAAATCAGAATGGTTTATTTCATGTTTGCTCTTAAGTGCCTAATTGCTATCCCTCAACTAATTAATTTTTGAAAATTTTTCCAACCCCCTGCTTTATTAGAACCACCCACTTAACAGCTTTTTAGTAAAACATTTTCAAAACATATTCAAAACAGATATTTTGAACAAATCTTCCAGTTGTCAGCAATATTTATGTGCTTCTTACAATTCAACTGCCATAGAGGCATGAGTATTATCTTAACTTTCAAAGCATCTATTCCACCTACTTCTTACAAAATTCTACACAAGCAACTAGGCACATTAATTTTGCTATTTAGAAAACAGTTTTCTTACTTGTTGCTCACCAGATACATCCATAGCATCTATACTTAAATCTGAAATACAAAACATAGAATTACTACAAAAAAGCAAAGGTAGTTCCATATACTTTTGTATGTAAGGGAGTGCCTGTTGGAGAGCATACTTATACTGAACCATCAGTATGTGAGGTAGGGTGGCAAGTCCTTTCCTTGCCACCTAAAAAATTACTATAGCCACTAATAATAAAAACACAAAAACCATGACCAACTATTACTATCAGCTTTTGTGCTCTGGTGAGTACATTATATTTAAAAACTTTAAAGAGAGTTTTTCAGGACCAAAATTAATTTTAATGGAGTATTTTTTGTGAGTTTCCAGAGCAAAAAGATAATGTTTTCTAAATAAATCTGCTGCTGAACATTGTCTCCCCCAAGAATTGATCAGAAATGAGGAGTTTTTTCTAAAATTCAAGAAATTAAGAAGTCTAAACTGCTCATAAACATGTAAAGTAAATCTAAGGAGTTTTCAAGGAGTTTGAAGAGTAGCGCAAACTCTGGTTATTCTAGACATAAAACTTTATATCTACATTGCCAATGAGATTAAAAACCTACAAAATTTACAAGAAGTTGTGCCAGACAGCAGAGACTTCTCATCATAGTACTAACAATAACTATGAAATTCCACTATGGCATGTACAAGTGCACAAGCAACAAAGCTTCACAATGATAATCTAATGAATTGATTCAATTTGTACATTGGACATAAATATCAAATCATGTATATATATATATATATATATATATATATATATATATATTTATATTTATATATATATATATATTTATATATTTATAACATACAAATAATTCAACACTTACAAGCACATGGCAATTTGGGCAAAACAATATCTATATTAATTCTTAATTTTTGATGTCTAGTTGTATCCACAAATAATTCTGGGCTAACCTGAAAAGAAAGAGTAAATATTAGAAAAATTACATCTAACATGAAATTACAATTTCCTAATGGCTTCTAGCTAGTATGGGTATGATTCTGTTTGGGAAAGGGGTGGGATCAAGGATACCTGCAGCACGGGGGCATCAGGGGCTATAACCCCCTCCCCTCCACCAATGGGGGCCAGAGGGTGCAAGATTTGCCCTTCTGAGAGAAGAAGTTTGGGTATTCTTTCTGTACTCTATTTACAACAAATACTCCCTAAATTCCATTTTCAGGCTGTCTGGGAACCCTAATTTCTTCTGGGCCCAACCATGGTGGGCCCTTTGATTAGACACTGGGTATGGGAGAATAATATAGAACTTCTTTATGTTATAAATGTGTTGTCATAAACCCTCCAGCCCCACTAGCAAGGGACACATTTCTGAATACTTGAGAAAGTATAGTGAATGTTAACAACAGAAACAACCTAACAATGGTGTTTGGGAAGACTCATTTTCAAGGTGCCCACTTTGGGAGCCTGCCCCACTTTGTTCGGAATTGCTTAATGCACTTTTGAATAATCCATTACCATGAAAGAAATTAATAAATGGTATTACGTCAAAGTCATATCTTTGGCGCCCTATGAATAATTCTTCCCCCTTTTCTTGTCCAGGCATCCCTGGGTGGGATACATAGCATAAAACCAGGGTTCATTGAGACAGATGGATGAAAGACGGTGGCTAAATAATGGCACTTTGATAGATGCCTGCTTTTGGAACAAATGACAAAAACTAGCAAAATATATGATAGCAAATTAAATCAATTACCATTTGCTTGAATGTAAATAAAAAAACAAAATCATTCTGATTTACCATATAGGCCAACTAATGAAAGCATAACTGCTGTTGAGAAAATCTTACCTCAGTTGTAAGGTAATAGTTCAATTCAGATACAAAGAGTGTGAACATTATCAATCCACTAATTATTGTTACTGCAAGAGAGCAAAAGTCAATATCAGAGTTGACTGACCATAAATACTAGGTGCCTCTCGTAATAATATTCTATTATGAAAAAATCTATTCACACTACGTCCTAAGTTTCACACCTCCATTCTTTACTTTCCTAGCTCTTAGCTTATTCAATAATTCTCTGCTTGCTCTTCATGCAGACATGAAAAACCATGATTAATTCACTTAATCACTTGTGAATTTACAGATATATCTGTAAAATCAAAACAAAAACTCCAAGTTAAAATTTCCTAACAAAAGGAAATGCATGTTTTTTACTTTATAAGAAAGCTTTTGTCAGCCCAGTACTGAAACTTTCTTAACTTTTTAACAATTCCAGTATCAAAACTTTTGACTTCCTGTTTTCTGCAAGCACATAAGTGGAAGTAGAAGTGGAAAAATGCCATGGACACTTGAAATGATAATAAATCTTGGTGAACAACAGAAGTGTACACTGTTAGAGGGCAGGCAACATAACATATACAACACCTATAAAGATACATAGAATTTCTAATAAATGTACACCAGCAAATGTTCTTAGTTCTTAAAAACAGAGTACTGCACTGTCTTTACTGTTTGAGCAGCTGAGTACTATTTTCCTATAAGCCACTTTCTTATTTAAAAAAAATTATCACATATAGAAGAAAATTTACAATCACCCCCGAAGCAGCAGGTAAAAGCAATGAAAATAACGCCACAAATTGGGATTGTGCTGGTGGAAGCAGCAAAAGTGGCACTAAAAATAGAGTTTTCACTAAAGTGTGGCCACAAAACACTCCGTATTCTGCAGTTAGATGTGTGTGGTGGTGGAACCAGTTAAAACATTGTAATAAATAGGGCATTCACCAAATTTTATCACATGTATGGGAGGGAATAGTGAAAATGGCATGGATTATTGTCCCCATGCACTGCAAAGAATGCAGTCTGGCATAATATAAATGCCATTGAATTTTTATCTTCTTGAGTACTATTCTATTGAGTCTCAAGTTACAGACACTAAATGTAGTGGACATATTGATTGGCAAAGCATATTATCAACAATAAGGGAGATATACAGCATTCATAACAGAAATCCAAAACTTGTTACCGTGGTAATCAGTTATTAAGTTCAAATAGATTCAATTATACCAACCAGCCAATCACAGGCTGCCAACATATACAAAAATGTTATTTTCTAGCTAGCAGTAGAAATAGCAGTTGAAAACTACTAAAATAGAAATAGTGTATTTTTTCTCCTATTTCGACTTTTCAGCTGGAGGTCTATCGCATTGCTCCACAATCGACATGAAAAGCCTCTATTTCTTGTTAGCTCATGAAGTTCGACCTACAGGGCCTAATTCTATATGCAACAACAAATTATCATACATGAAATACATTATGCTTTGCCGCTCTTTAAGACGACCATGCTGTGTACTACAAAATTTTCACAAGTTGAATGCTCTTAAACTCAAAGGAAGCTTTACAAAAGTATGGAATAGCTACTTACCTCCGGCTCCAGTCACTGTTTTTACTCTAAAATCTTCGAGTGTCTTTGGGTAGGCATCAAACTGCTTAAACCTAGAGAAAATATCATTGTTTGCCATTGCTGCTACCTTCTCAGAGGAAATCTACTACAAAACATTGCAAAACCACACTAAGGTCTCAGATACGGAAGAAGTGAACTCTTCACAACTCGTCCGCCATTATGCAAACAGGTTGTAGCCACGAAGACAGCAAATGTCTTTCGCAAGGGTCTGGGTATGAGCTAGGGGGCCTCTCCTAACACAGGTAAAGCAACAACAAAAAATTGCAAATATATTCCCAGGGGTGGCAAAAAGCTGGCATACTGTTGCCCAGGGGTGGCATTTGCCAGCCCATGGCTACGGGCCAGTGGGTCATCCTGAAAACAGTGAAGGGCATTTGGAAAAATTAGACCACAGAATAAGGATTTACTGTTTTACTTCGTTCTTATTCAGTTCCTTATTCTGTTATTAGACCATGCGCCGCCATCCCTCACTTTTTAAACTTATACAGTGATGTGCCGAGACATTTTCTGTTGGGGAGGGGGCGTTTTGACCAATTGACCAACTATTTTTACTAAAAGAAGATCACAGAAGATACTATGGCGAACTCTCTTGCAGGATGGCTGACTTTTCACCACCTTTCCTACAAATTTGAAAGCATTGAGGGGGTGCGACACCTCCGTCGGGACATCCCTGGGCTCATGCATTTTGCTGGCTGGATGAAATCCAAGAATTCCTGATTTATAATGTCCCGTCGTAATTCTTTGCTAGTTGCTAAAGTTGGAAGTAACAGAACTCAAGCTAGGGCGCGGTCATAAAGTATCTGCTATATGGGTTCGGACGACTTTCCAAAAATTTTACAAAGTATTATATGGTCCATCCTAGATTGCTATTTAGCTTTTCGTAGCCCAATAGGAAAATCAGGATATTTTCATGACCCCACAAAAGATAATGACTTTCTTACGTAATCACTTGATGCAGTTATGGCATCATTTTCATTACCACCCGCCAGTACGGGCGATATGCGAACTTGAGTTAAATCGTGTTTCAGGGGTTGAAAATTGTCCTGGAGTAATCACGTAGTACAACATCTGAGAGTTTTTCATACTTTATGTTAAGTCAATCAAATGGATAATGTGTGTACTGGAAAAAATTGACGTTTCTAGTACTTCACAAAGACCAAGGTTGAGCCCAATCAAAATATCAGGAGATCTCTCTGTAACGATTATAGCCACGAAGACAGCAAATGTCCTAAAGTAGAGACGACAATACAAAAGGCTACGCGATGCTTTGTCTCTTGCTGGAAATCGAAGACTGACTAAGATAAATTAAACACTCACTACATATGACATCAACTGCCCGCTACAATACGTGACACTTCAAGGTCACAATACACGTTGACAGGACAACACATTGCCCGGAAAGGGTGTTTACTATACACAACAGGACTCCACAGGTACGCAAGAGTGAAACACGCAACCACAGTGGTACTAAATACAGCACATAACTAGAACATCAAACTCAATACGTTACATTTCCTTAGCTACAAAGATAAAGCAACAATGAGCGATTTCAAAAAATTCCCAGGGATGGCAGAAAGCTGGCATTCTGTTGGCCAGGGGGTGGCATTTGCCACTTCATGGCTACGGGCCTGCTACTTCATCTGAAAAACATACTTAAGACCATACCGAATGGCATGCATATCCAAAACAATAACTGCAAGCTTTTTTGGTTCTCCAGCTCTAAACAGTGCCTAACAATCACCACCAGGGACGCCAGAACGACAGTGGGGCAAAGGGGAGCCAACAGAAACAAAAGCTCATCGACAAATTGTCCCCGACTTTGAACACTTTCAAAAAAGGATAGCAAACCTTGAATATAGCTAATTCTCTCCCACATTACTTTCTACCATATTATGACCATATCTACTGTAACAGCAGTCGAAACTCAAGGAGAATACTTTTGTTTGTTACTCGATTGAGAACTTTCTCAGAATGAGCAATTATATATTTAAGGACAAATATATACATAAAGCATTACGTAATGATAATGTTCGCGAGGACGGGGGCTACTCCTACATCTACAATGTTGTATACACTTTGCTAATGGCTATATAGATCTTATTGATTGTAGTTTTACTTTTGAATTACCTGTAACTTTAGACTCTTTTCCTTTATAAGAATTTATTTTTAACAGGGTACATTGTAAACCAGTTACCTGAATGTTTTACCTTGCATCACTATATACTAAAATGCAATTATGCAAATTAGATGCAAATGAGGTAAAATCGCCGATTTTGTTGAGCGTACTCGTCCCACACCGTTTGCCCTATTCTCCCCAGAATTCGCCCGGGGGTTCCTTGTGTGCCGAAATTGTGCATCCTGGAAAGGATTTTTCGATTTTGGGGCGCGTTTGGGAGGGAGAGGGGAAGAGGGTTTTCTCCCTTAGCGGTATGCCATTTTGTGGCCCTATTATTGGGGACGGGCAGTACGACCGCGTTTGTTGTTAACGGTTAGAATGACATACTCCAGCAGTATGCCGTGTTCATTGCGCCGCTTAGAAGGAGCGGCCGCCATTACGTGCAGCTTCTGGGGCCGCTGAGGGTTGCTCTCTTTCAGGTGAGTCTTCTTCTTTTTATGTTTCAATCAGAAGCACTTTTATTATTGCGGAATTGAGAGTTTTTGGCCTCGCTGCCGTCTGTTTTGGTTGTTTAGATTTGGATAGGGGATTTTCTTCTAAAAAGAGCCAGCGAGCGAGTTCCCGTTTGGAGTAGGCCTATATCATGATGTTCTTGATAACTTCGCGAAAGTCCTGTGTTATTTATGAGTTACCTGCCAACAGGTTTATTAGGTTTCTTGCCCCTTGCTTTTTAGGGCCTGTATTATGCACCGTTTGCGAAAGTGTGTTGTTGAAGGAGTACGACAATTTGGACCTGTGGAAGTTGAACACCTCTCTAATATACTTAAACGCTAATTTGTCTGTATAGGGCAAAGATCTATGCGAGTTTCTACTGTTTACAATTAGGAAATGTGCTGCTAGATAATATATGTTTTTTGTTTGGCTCATCCTCTCCTGTATTAGTACTGCAGTCATTGTCATTTCACTACTGAATTATCTTTGTGTACAGATTGTTGGTGTGTATCCATATACTAAGTGAGTGTTCAATTATAACTTCATAAACCAATTCTTTATTCTACAGTTTAATTTGC
>OLMO02000277.1:15038819-15049603 GCA_900291935.2 Cassiopea xamachana | reverse complement strand
ACCTTCATAGCACTTTACAGAGCTTTACTTAATAGCAGGACCAAGAGGCCTTGTAAAACTTGATTCTAGTGCAACTGAAAGCAGCAGTTCCACCATAAGGGAAGGGACTGGGGAACATGTCCCACTGGTTTTCCTCAGGGCTGATTTTCTATTTGTCCTAATTTGATGAGAAGTTGAAAGGAGTGTAGTGAAAGACTTCTAGCAAGATGGAACTCCTCTTACCTTAATACCATTGCTCTTTATCAAATACCCATCCTCCCCTTTTGAGGTGATGAGTAGAGGGTGACTGATTCCTTATATGTGTAGACTGCAGGTTTGTTATGACAGCACATACTCCCTGCAGTATCGCTTTTGTAATTAGTTTTTATTTTCACGTAGCTTGCACTATTGCAAACTACATGAAAATAAAAAAAAATTTTTATTTTTTGGGCAATATAGAATATGATGAAAAAGTGATATAAAGAGGAATTTTTTATATACATATAGATAAAAAAATTCTTCTTTATCACTTTTTCATCACATTCTATATTGCCTAACATTGTACTGAAATGCTAAGATAGTCATTACTTTGTGGCAAAATGGGTGTGGCAACATGGGTATAGCAATCAAAAGGGATTGCAACTATAGGACATAGTCTCAGTCCCCCCAAGTCTGTCATGGCTGGTGCTGCTCCCAAATGAAAGCCTGATACACATAGACTTTAAAGAAATCTTAGATTTTATGTACAATAAAGTATGAAATTCATACCCAGGTGTAGCAAACTTAGCATTTTCTGATGCTATGGTAAGGTCACAACTTGCAATGAGTTGACAACCAGCAGCAGTTGCAAGACCTGATATTCAAAACATTTGTTTTCAACTTTTGGTAAAAACATGCAAAAATTGGATTTACTAAAACCTCCCAATAATATTTTTCACATTCATTATGATATTTGAGCTGCAAAAGAGCAATGTACATGTTATCTTCAGCTGGAAATATGCAACAAGTTTTGAAATAAACTACAGTATTAAAAAAGGGTCTGCTTGACAGGGATTTCACAATAGCAACTGAAATTTATTGAAAAAGATAACACAAAATATGAAAAGCCAAGGAACACAAAGCAACCAAGCTATGGAAGAATCTAAATTAGTAGATATTGTAATCTTCATATAGCTTACCTCTTACTTGGGAAATAACTGGAATATCTATATCCTGTTAGTAAAAAAGGAAAATTGTTATGTCCAGCTAATAATGATCCAATGTTAAGCATTGGCAGAGCTATCACAAAGAACAAGAAAAATTAACAGTTCTCTGAAGCAGCAGATGTTTCCTATTTCTCCCTGGCACTTGGACATTTACACAATGGTTCATATTTCAAAGGACAATAAGAACTTTACTACATCATCAATAAACAAATACTATCTGCCTAACGGCTCATCCAATATTTTTGGATGGCTGCCTGGATGGACAAACATGATGCAGACACTCCTCAAAATATTGCAGAGATAAATTAACACCAGTCACACTGCATAAAAGTGCTCATCCTTGTACAACTTTTCTTTTGCATCGAAAAGATTACAATCCTTCACATGGATGTAGGAAACTGGGGGAGGGTGCAGGGGAGACACTCCCAACACCTTTCCTACATTTTTATATGAAGTAACCCATTGCAGCTTACAGAACTACCCTTTTCTGATTGCGAGAGTGCCCCTATAAAACATGTGGCCTCTACCCATTCATTCCTTCCTATATTCATGATCCTATACTTTCTTTTTTACTTTCTACTTTTCTAAAACTTTGTGAAAATTTAGAATATTTTATACTATTACCCTACACTGTGAAAAAGATGGAGGATTCCTCAGTGATAAGGAAATAATTTTCATAAGAAACATATTGAAAGCTAGCAAGATATTCCTTCAAAACATCTGATATCCTGAGTAACATCTATTCACCTATCTACTTCATGTAATTTAAGACTGCTCACATATATTCCCATACCCTAGCATAGCTGAAAGTACTCCTAAAAATACTGGTATTGGAACTACTACTTAATGCCAATTCAATTCAATTCTGATTTTATCAATTCAACTCAATCACAAGTTTATCCAAATTTATAGTGAAAAAAGCAACTAAACACAACAACAATAAATTATCACGCTAGCAAAATACATTTAATATAGTATGAACTAACTAAAGAGGAGCTCCTTAAATAGTATAAATTAATCAAGAGGGAGCCCCCCTCACCAGTACAGTGCAATAATTTAAAGAAGTCAAAACAGAAGGAACACCAACAACGTAAAATAAAAAACAATAAATGAACCAGATAGACCTCACAAGCTTTTACTTGCTAGTTATAGGAATAAATGAAAAAGGCTTTCAGTTGCCTAACAACTCTCTTAAGTAACAGCCAACACACCTGTACAAGACACATAACTTCAGAGCAGCTCTTAAACAGTTGTTCATGAAATTCTCTTCCTTCCTCTGCAAGCTAAAAAGGACTCATTGTAAGTAAAACTTCATAAGAAATTCTATTGCATATTTAACAAAGTTATTAAAATATTAGAAAACAGAAAAATTGCCTACATGCCTTATAGGCATTACTAACTATTGAAACTCTTTACAGTAAAATTCTGTGCATTTGGAAATAAAACTTTTAGCAACCATTACTTATTTCATTAACTCTTCTAGATTCAGGGTCATCAACCTATGGCTCCAGCTCCAACCCCATCCAGCCCCAGTCCATGTGGAAAGAGTACATATATATTGTAAGTAACATTTTTGCTTGATGAGGGGCTGATATATGCACTACAGTTTGCAATTTTTTTATTCTACCAATGTTACTTTTCCTACTGCAGGCCCCAAATTGTGAAGTGCTATCTAAAATAGGGCTCTATAATGCAAGCATCTGACCACAGAAAAGGTAGTGCATGACAATTTTGGCTCCATAGCTCACAAAGTTTGGAGACACCTATTCTAAATAATCTACTTAAAGATTATGTAGTGACAGCAGCCAAGCACCAACTATCTATTTTGAAACAACACATTGAAGAAATATGGAAAAAACAGCTTTGTTTTTACCTTCTTCTTTCAATGCACTGTTTCACTTTATCATTGTAAGTAGTAAAATCATTGCAAATTGCAATCATAGAGAGAAACTAGTGATTGTGTGCCTTTTCTAACTGCAGATGCTATAAAATCTTGAATGACTCATTGTAGTTTCTGTTTTGATTCCTAGTTGTGGAAAAAAGGATGTAACTTGCTTCCAATGGTATGCAACCACACTATTGCAACTTACCAGCTCTTTTAAATTATGGCCAGCAGAAAATACAGGACCACTTGCAGACAAGATAATCACTTGCACATCCTTATTGAATGATGCTTCAGTGAGGTTCTGCTTCAATTCATCAAGCATACTAGCAGAAAGGGAATTCCTGTGTGTACAAAGTTTTCAGAGAATTTAGACATATACAACAAAAGCTCTTCAAAATATCTTCAAAATACTATTTCATAAACTCTGTATAAATATATTATAGAGTTTGTATGATAAAGAGAGAAAACAGAAGAAAACTTCTATTCTTGCTAAATTACTCTGCATGAAAATATAGCTGGGGTTGATACAATGCACTCCAATGGGGTAAATGTCCAATTTGCCTGATTTTATATATGCAAAGCTCTTGAAGTTAACGATATCCTGCTGCAATAAAGTTAGCATTGATAGGGTTTTCAGACGTCTACCTTTTCTTAGAGTTGTGCAACACAATATTGCAGATGCCATCATTGTGTGAAACTTCAGTCAAGGTGTGTACAGGCGACTGATTTGACGCACTTCTCGAAGTTAAAGATAAGCAAACCTGTGAAATAAAGATTCAAAATAGTCCAAGTGGGAAAAGCCTGTTTAAAATTCTCTGGAATAAATCGTTCCAGGTGGCCTAAAACGACACTGGCGCCAACGGCATCACCATAATTACATTATATCTCCGTATATTTTAGTTACATTACCTTGCTTATGCTTTGCAAATTTCTGCAAATGCTTATGCGACTATAAAACATTTTCACACAGCTTGTCTGGTTGCAGAGCTAGCACCAGTGCCTCGTTACCACGAAAGACTAGGCCTACTGAAGCAATGCAGTTTTCCAATTGGCTAGCTACCGCTACTGTATTTTGCTTTTGGGGTTATCGGTATTTAGGTCAAATCAGGAAATTTCTAGCATACTTGAGTTGTAGATAAAAGCAGCTGACATTATTATGGTTGGCCTAGGCATGTCATGCGTTCTTTCGTTTTTTCATTCAACTTTTCAAAATGTTTCTCCAATACGTTTCTTGTATTCTTTCAATCAAAAACATTTCTATGTCTTTTTCCTTTTCCAATTACATTTCTTCGTTATATTTGTTTTATTTTGTTGAATTGAAACAAAACTAAATTGAAATTTAATTGAAATTAAACTAATGTCTTTTTCAACTGACAAAAAGTAAAATGAAATTATTTTTTTCAAACGAAAAATACAAAATAGAATGAAATAAAAAATTTTTCAAACGGAAGAAAAGTAAACTAAAATAAAGATAAATGCTTTTGTGAACAAAATTAAAATTCAAGTAAATAAACAACATTTTATTTCATTCTATTTCACTTTTTTCGTTTGAAAAAAATTAATTTCACTTTATTTTTTTGTCATTTGAAAAAACATTAATTTTAATTTAATTTCAATTTAGTTTTGTTTTAATTCATTAAAAATAATAAAAAATAGAATGAAGAAATGTAAGTAGATAAGAAAAGTAACATAAAAATGCTTTTGATTGAGAAAATAAAAGAAACGTATTGGAGGAAAACTTTTAGAGAGCTGAATGAAAAAACAACAAAAGAGCGCATAGCATACCTAGGCCACCATACATTACATTGATAAAGCTAAGCTTTCTTAAGACTAAGTGGCTGTATAATTATTTACCTCCTTTCTTGAATACCATTCCTAATAATAAACCACAGCCCTATGTCGTTGTATTCCTGCCTACGTTGGAATCAGAAGATAATTTTGGTTCTGTTTGACTACACTCAAGTAAAAGCCCACTGATGTGTAGACTGCCCTTTGATCTAGGCCGGTGGCAATAAAATTTAGGCCACCCATAATTATAAGCCGCACACAGCAGATGCAAGCCCCAAAATATGGGCCATGCCTTGCCCTCATACCTGAATGATATTACTAGGTGACTGATTTTGTTGTTTTTCTCTTCCATGTGCATATTTTCCCGCCAATTCAGTGTCAAAAGTGGGCAGATATGATTTTCTTCCTGATCCGAGCTTTTTCTTTTTTGCTTCAGTTGGTTGACTGTAAGCTTCCTCCAGTTTGCTCTTGTTCTGTCTCCACCGACGTACCAGCGACTCGTCGATTGCGAACCGTCTACCTGCTTCACGATTAGAACATTTCTCTGCAACTGCAAGTACCTCCATTTTAAAGTTTACATCATATGCCTGCCTTTTGCTCATTTTGCAAAATGCGAAAGATGTGCTGGAGAACAGTGGATCTTGTGAAAGCTCTTGTTATTCAAGCAGGCAAGACTTCAAGTAAACACAGCAATTTCACTCAATATATATTCCAGCTTCAATAATATTGTTTTACGGCTTTGAAGAGATAATGTAAGCCGCTTTGTTTTTAAGCCGCCCCTGATTATACACCGCAACAAAACATTCCGCACAATAACAATAAACCGCGGTTTATTAGCGATTAAAAACACGCTTTCTTTTAGTGCCGACGTCTTTTTATCACACTTTATATGCAGGCTGGGATATCCTTATATGCTTTGTGTCAAGGAAAAGTTTACAGTTCCACAGTCTGCAAAAATAGTTGATAGCAGCCTAAGGATATCAGCATTTACGACTTGAGGAGGCATGGGCGATTTTCTTTGCGAAGTTCTCCACCAAAACAATAAAGTGGCGTTAATTTAAAGTCTACTACTAGGCCACTGTCCATTGGAGGCGGGGAGGAGCCAGGGCTGTGCTGATGGGGGGGGCGTCTCGCCCCCCAGTATTTTCAAATTTGCAAGAAAGTTGATCAAAAGTTAGCCAAGCAACAAGAGGGTTGGCCAGTGCTTTCTGCGACCTGTTCTTTTGGTCAGAACACCTCCCCCAATAGGTGTCTCGGCACATCACTAGGAGGGGCGCTTTGGGCATTTGACCAACTGCCGCTACTAAAAAGGTCACGGAAGAACACTCTAACCAACGCTCTTGCAGCATGGCTTGACTTTGGACGAACTGTCTGGTTTTCCTAGAGAATTGAGCAGGAGCAATTATAGCTAGAAGTATTGTTCTGAACTTTGAACATCAAACTAGAATGCTTCAATCTCCAATGTTTCCTGTCCCAACAGTTAGCACCCCCTCAGCAAGAGGCACCAAATTGGGACAGCAGTAGCTATCCCTTTTCGAAAACCATCTTTGTGTCGTTGAATCATGCCAAAACGTTAATAGGCCTATCTACTATAGAATCAAAAGTGCTAAAGTACCACACCACATTTTCATTTGAACAAGAGTTTCAGTTTCTGATGTATGAACTGTTGTGGCTAACAAGCCGCTACCTACTTGATAGAGGTTGGATAAAAGCTGATCGATGGTGGAAACTATGAAAACACAGCATGTTTGGAGCTGTTCTTACAGAAAATGCTTTTGACCTGCTGTGCATTACACTGGCGGGAATTTGCATGTCCTAAGCAGTTTGCAACCACGTTATCTATGAGGATGCGGACTAAATCATATTCACGCTCATAGACTGGTTTTACTGAGGGCGTTGGGGGTGAAACACTCCCCCCCCCCATTGTTTTCACACTATTCAGTAAACTCTGCAATGTATTTTCGTTCCGTTCGGTAAGTATGGCTGACTTTTACTAGTCTGGGCTTGCGGCTTCTACAACAAAAGGTAGATTTTTAAGATGGGACCGTAATGAAAGTAAAAAAGTTCATTTGGCGAAGGTCCATGTTGAAATACAGTACTTTCTTGGCACTGGCTTTCTCTCCTTAGGACGACATGCAAAAAAGAACACCCAGAATTTATCTAAAGTAAAATTCAATGCGTAAATTATGCCGGACGAATGTTTAAATACTACAATAATCCCAAAAATTACTATATATATGATAGATAAAAGAAGTAGTAGAAAAGACTCGCATATTGTTTGAAATAACAAAAATAGGTCTTAAATCACGTATAATATGTTATGCAAACATGTTCTTTGTTCAGTTTTATACTAGCTGGTTACTTGTGCTCCAAGTCTCATATTTTACTAACGAAGTTGCTAAGCGATACGAAGCCAATATCCAAACCAGCGTTCATGCGTAAGAGCGGGAGTTGCTCTTTACCACCCGGATTTGCCGTCTTTGAGCCTGACAGCCACTTCATACGGCAACTTCACGCCTTTGAAGAGGAGTTCGTTGAGTTGCTTGACTGGATCAATGCACACTTCGAATGGCAAACAACATACATACCATCCAGCGCAAAAACCACCAACAGGCCAGGCAAGAAATATCAGGACGATAAACCAAATGATTGCCCACAGAACATTCATTGTGAAAGTGTAGTTTTATCAATTGTTAACCTGCAAGAAAACCTGCTATTTTACGGCCAGTTATGAATTTTGTCGCTGTGAAACAGTAAAAAATACCAACATTTGGCAGTTAAAGTCTTAAAACGCTTGTCTTGCCAGTACTGTAGTTTAAAGGGCCTCTTAAACTGGGCGTTTTCAGGCAATAACAAAATGGGCGGTTTCTCATAAGAACAGCATATAATGTGCTTAGCGCTCCTGGTATATCCTATAAGTGCGGTAGCAAATGGGCAACAGATGTGTTATTAACTTTAATGTTTACTATAAGTACATTCGAGTTAGAGAGGCAAAAACGACCGTAAGGATGCAAAACCTTATACAAAATTCACTGAGCAGGTAAATGGCTACCAAGTACGTTGCCGTTAATCTTTTTCTGACTCAAGCCAAAAACTCTGGATACGGATAGCCAAGTGCTCATTTACTTTCTCGCAAAATATTTGGTGAATATACAAAGAATTTGCTAAGCAGCAATTTCTTTACATACAAAAATAACATTAAAAACACAAATTTGAGGCGTTTCTCAGGCTAAGTGCAAACATGTGATAAAACCGAACCGCCTTGCTGCTCAAAGATCTATATGTCCACTAGCAAAATCTAGCATAAAAAGCCAGAAAATAATACCAATAGATGTTCAGAGTTATAATATACATCGAATACAAACATTTTTCAACTTACTTACCCAGCTATCGACAGGCACAACCGCACGCCAAGCTAAGAATCGCAAGTCACGTTACGAATTGTAGGTGCGGCTCCACAATTCCTTTTGTTCAGCTACATAGTGATAATAACAATAGAACATCAAACCGGGGGGTGAACGGTTTATGTCAAACAACTTGATGTGCTTTCCAGGCTAGCTTTTGGATTCTTATGAAAAGAGGTGGGAGCTGGAGGGGGGAGCTAGAGGGGGAGCTAGAATTGCTTAGGATTGCCATATTAAGAAATAACTTCAGCGAAGTCAGTAAAGTTTTCTGTCTATATTGTGACCGCCATATCATCAGGGGGTAATATAATAGCGCTTAGTTATCCTGTGACAATGGAGCCTCGGTATGCACGACAGGGATGGTGCCGATGAGCTGTTTATGATACACATGGGGGCCGTAGCTTCCGACAGTGTGAATAATTGAGGAGGGGGTGGCTGTAAAATGTCAATACAGCTGCCAGTGACCCGCAAAATAGATGCAACGATATATGTGCGGCACTGGTATTTCCTCGAGCTGCAAACCCATGGCTAATACCAATTGGCTGAATCTATCGCAAAGCAAAAGTTCAACAACAGTAAAAAGATAAGACATGTAATGAAGAATGGATGTATACTAGTCATCAAAATTACATGCTACTAAGGCCATGTATTACATAATTATGGCATGTAGAAACCAAACTACACGTTTTTTCACACAGTGTTGTTTTTAGTTTAGTACTAACACTTTCTTATCAAAAAGTTCTAACGTCTTTCTCTTTGAAATACTTTGGAGCTGCTATGTTTTGCACATGCGCAAAAGAGGACCGTACACCTGAAGCATACACTCTTTTTTTTATAAGGATAAAGTCTATAAGAATATCGAGGCTCAAAATTGCTAAAATTTAAGAATAATTTAAGAATATTGCCAGGCTCAACCTTCATCAAAACTAAAATATTTTGATAATCGAATCAAATTTAATTAAGAGTTTCCTCCCAACACAAAACATTTGTCACTTTGACGCTATATATATCTATATGTTTTAAAATTCGTTGAAATTTATGGTGAATCAACACATCAAAAATGATTTAATATGTTTCTTTGATCTTAAGGCGAATTTACACCTTGTGTTGAGCAAGAACAATTTAAGAATAATTTAAGAATAATCTGAGGCTCAAAAACGAAAATTTTTAAGAATATTGAGGCTCAGAAAAAAATTAGGTATTCTTATAAAAAGAAAAGAGTGTAGTCAATAGAATGTTTACTATACTGGTTATGCCCCACATAGTGTTAACCCTTCGTCAGCTACAGGAGATAAAACATTGATAAAAGCGAACAGAACATTTTCTGCAATGCTAATACAATTAAACCTATCGACTGCCTTAGGTCTCCAAAATCTATTTTTAAATTTCTCAACCTTTAGAGTATTCGAGCAATATTTTCGTATAATCCACTTTACTACAAAAAACGTGTAGTATTCCAACATTGCCGTGACGTAAAAAACAACTCTACAAATCGTTTGGCTTAAAAAAGGCTCCATCAAAAATTAGATCAAATCTACCTCCTTCAAATTCGCAACTCAGGGCCAGTGCTAAGGGCGTGAAGCTGATGGGGTGGTGTAAATCTTTTTTTCTCGATTTTACCTCCGTTTCCCCAAATTCCTTGGGGCTTGGAGGGTGCCTCTGAGAGGACTTTAGTTCTGGCACGAGCATTTAGGACCGGATGCCCTTCCTGACGTCACCAATGGTCTGCGGCGGGCCTCGAACCCGGGGCCACGTGGGTCTGAGTCGAGTGCTTTACCGCTAGGCCACGGCTATTCTAGGGGCGGTGTAAATCTGCTTGCCTTAAATTCAAAATTAGTTGTAAATACCTAATTTGCTAACTATAATCACTAATTAACCAAAATGCATCGAGGAAAGTGGCCACGATTGCCGAGTTAGTGGCATTATAGCTTTCATGGTGTGTCACAAGCCTCAGAACCCTCTTAATTCTTGCCTTGTTTAAGCATAACTACAAAATTGGAATTAACTGATTTATAGATCATGTAATCAGTTTCTTCTCGTGGTGCACTTTCTCTAGCAAGACTTTCTTCTCGTATTCCCGTTTCTCCAGTTCAACTTGAACGTGAGATGGCACATCAGATATCAGATAATGTGCAAGTACTACACAAAATATCAGAAAATGTTCAGCACCAAAAACAATTCCAACGACGTATCTAGGAAGAAATATCAAACATCAGCGATCTGACAAAAAGGAGGGTTTCACAAACCCAACAATTGCAACAAGAGAGAACACTCTTTGCTCAAGTCTTGTAGACAATTAAAAAAATAGCTACATGAAAACTAACGAAGAGTTCACGTTCCACCCTCAACCTCCATGACGCCTGTGCTCACATTTGCTCGACCTGTACTTGTTTTCTACATCTCTCTAACTTCAACTCTAACCCTCAACTCTAACTATAACCCTCCACTCTCTCCCCCAACTCTCCTCCGTCTAACTCTAACTTAAGCTATATATATATATATATATATATATATATATATATA
>OLMO02000277.1:15019491-15032665 GCA_900291935.2 Cassiopea xamachana | reverse complement strand
CCCCCCCCCCCCATGGAAAGAGAAACTATTTCGCGCCTTTCCCATTCGTTATACATAAGCCAATCAAATATGAAAATTGTGTATGTATAATTTTTCATGGCTCTCATGCGTGCTCCCTCTAGCATAGCATCGTGCGCCTCTTGAGGATCGCGCCTCACTGCTTAAGAAACGCTGTTCTAAATGCTTTGAAAAAAGGTAACTTGGATTGTCCCTAAGGTTTTGGCATATTTAGGTAATTCTTTTAATGAGCAATCTTGATTGGCTAGCAAAGGAATCACCATCGAATTATTTCAGTCAAAAATATTGCGAGAATTCGTTCAAGAAGCGTGTTGTGGGGTAAATAGTGTTCTCTCTTTGCTAAAAAAACTGATAACAGATAGTTCTCGAACAAATTCTCGCAGCATTATTGACTGGAACAATTCGATGGTGTTTCCTTTGTTAGCCAATCAAGATGTGACGCCTGTACTGATGTGGCTGATCCAGATACAATATTTAGTAACATAGCATCGGGTAGCCGACGAGAATGCTATTTTTTATTAAATCTGTTTCACATAAATAAGCAACAAATTTATACTAACACCAAATTGTACCACCATTTCCAAATAATCATCGAATTGCTCATATTCCTCTAACACTGCATCCTCAACAACCTAACAAAAAATAAAAACATTTCAAAACCATTCCATTCAAAAAGTACGTAGGCTACGGGAGGAAGGAGTACCCAAAAAAGGGTACGAAAGTATACATGAATGAGGGGGCTCTTCAAAGAACGGACGTACACTCATATAATTTTGAAACGATAAGTACCTAAGAAGTCAAATCTCTTAAAACTATGCACACAATATCGCATTCTCATTTATATTAATTCAAACATTTTATAGTAATTAGAGTTCTCGAGCATGTATCAAATTCTGCAAACATGGAAATTACTGAGATAAACAATTGAAGCAAATTTTTAGGCGGGGATTAAGGCTTGAAAGAACGTGTGCCCAGGGGGAGGGGCTGCCTTGAAAACGTACAAAAGCGTACAAGGGGGGTCAAAAAATCGATGAAATTAAGCGTACGTTCCTGATATCTTCAAAACAACCACTTAGCTAGAGTTATCCTCATGGAGGGGCACCACCTGTCTTCTCATCTTTAGGGAGCAGGAATCTTATTTAGGAAAAAGATACCAAAACTGGTCAATAATAAAGGTGCCCCTGTTTTTTATGTTTCCTGACACCAGCAACAATTGGTAGGTAAACAATTCCAACACTTTTCTACACAAATATTGATTCATCTTCATGTAAGAACAATCGCAATAAACATTTCTTTGCATGCTAGCTGCATATTTCCCCCACGCCTATTGTAAATAAATACAAGCATCCTTCAGGAAGTAAGACTATCAATCCTAATAGAGAACTTACAGTTTCCCATAGCACCTTTCACATGGAGGTACAATGTCATCCAAAAGTCCTTGGAACACCAATACAGTGCTAGGAATTTTCTACCCCCATACCATTTTCGCTGCAGAAATGACAATTTGAACCCCCTTCCCCTTCATATAATGTTGAATCGTTAGCCAAAATTCTTAGTAATTTAAAAAGACAACAACTCTCCCTCCAGTGCTATTCATATGTCCTTCAAGCAACATTGCTTAACAGGGGTGGGGATTGTGTAGCTTTTCTCCAACATAAATCACAGAAAGCTTTCCAAGACTTTGGCAGATATTTGCATTAAAATAATATATTCTAACACATAATATAATATAATAATATAATATATTAATAAAATATAATATATCTAAAAAATACAAAAATAATACACGTTATAAGGCTATATTCTATAGTCAAAATAGCAGGCAAACGATCTTGTCTTCGGCCTACACTGATTACTTTTGTACTACCTGATACTATGCAGACTACAGTAAAAGAATCCATTCCACGCTGTTTCAATAGAAACTGGAACCATTCCCCTAGTCCAGGCACGTACCTGCAGGGGGGCACGGGGAGCATTTTCCCCCAAATGATAATTGTTGCATGGTTTTGCTCCCCAATAGAACCATACCTGAAATTTATACAACAAAATAAGGCTTTTGCCTTTCCAAAGTGCTTGCACAGGCAGGTTTTGCCCCCTGGGCATAACTTCCAGTCACGTGATTGCCTTAGTCACACCCTTTCAAGGACTAAAATGAAAATATACGCTACTTATTCCTCAGTAGTGATGGCAAAAGTTAGCAGGCTTGATTGGATGGTTGTTGCAAGTGAAGAAGAGAGAAAATGATACGTAAAACAAACCTGCAAGCTAGTTGGTCTTTCCCCTATCTTTTCTTTTATTGCCTTGACATGATCTCTTGTTCTGTACTGTTTTACTTTCTCAGTAATGAGTGGAATGACACTTTCTGTCACCAGTCGTCTTATTTCGTCTCCTGAAAGCAAAATTCTGAAATTTTAAATTTCATGTACATCCTCATTCTGTAATAATCTATCCGTCCAGACACTATCTGCATAAAATTAAACCATTCTAACAGACACCAATTAAAATCATACGTAAATTAAAACGAGGCAGCTGAAAGATTGAAACCTACCCCAAAACAAGCCAATAAGCTCTCGTCGTAAGGATATAATATTCAGCTGATAGAAGGCGATATAAAATAGCGGTAGATAACAATCGAATAACTCGAATAGAACCCGTTTGATAATCAACGAACTGTTCCATTGAAGTTCAGTTCTAGAACGACAAAAAGAAGAGAGTAAGGGACATTAGCTATTTGTAAAGTAAAAAAGAACGCTCTACTGGTAAGGCAGGGGTCTGGAACCTAGGGCTCGCCAGCCAGATATGGCTCTTTTGATGGCTGCACCTGGCTCTCTGGCTCACAGAAGAATCTAAGCAGAAATTTCTTCAAAAGATGCTTAATTCAAAATAATAAACGCATTTAGTCGTACTTACTGTTAAAAAAAGTGCATGGTTCTCGTGGAAATATTTTTCAAAATATGAGGCTTTGATGACTGTCTAAGCTGAAAAAGTTCCTCAACCAGTTGTGATTTGTAGGGGGCTCTGGGGGGCGGAGCCCCCTTGTTAAATTTCTGCTCATTTTTGGGGGCTCAGCCCTTCCTAGAATTCTTGCATTGGCTTAGTTTTACAGAGTTTATTGGCCTTGCTTCCATAGTGCTATGATCAACTGTGCACTGCTATATGGTTACTGAGGCATTTCTTATTGTTGATTATACTATATCGGTATTAAAATAAGTTATTATGTCTCCATCTTTGGAAATATGGGCGTGGGTTTAGCTTGGCCATACCCAAACTATGGGCGCGGTTGTGCCTAGAGTCCCCCTTGTTAAAATTTTTAGAAATCACCACTGTCCCCAACTCTGTGGTAAGGCCTCAATATAGTAGCATTCTGAACAAATTTTAGCATAGAGAGTGAGACTAAGAGACAGAGCAAGAGGCATTAGTTGTGTAGGGCCACCGAGAAAATTCAGTGGCCCTGGGGCAAAAGAGGAAGACAATGCTCGCTGCAGGCGAAGCGAGCAGAATATTTCCAGGGTTTAGAAATAAAAACTTGCAAAAATACTGCTGGTATACTTCATGAGGCCTCCAGACCATGAAGCAATGGGTGTTATGAGGCCTCTTGGACTTTGAAACCCTTGGGCAATGTACCCATTGCCCACCAGGGGTGATTTCTAGGGGGCTCAGGGGGGCAGAGCTCCCCTTGCTAAAATTTTAGAACTCACCACTGTTGCCCCCTCTCTGCGGCTCTGGAGCTGTGTGCATAACAATTTCAATTGTCTTAGAGACCGTTCAGTATTAATGTCTCAGGTTGGGACTAAAGGGAAATGTTTGTTTAGGTTAACTTTTTGTTACCCAACCATGCGCACTATGATAATAATGGTTTCCCAACCTACAAAGAGCTATTAGTAATATGCTACCCAGCCTTTGAGAGACAAAAAATTATATACCAAACCCTAAGACTGCCTGAAAAATCATTTACCCAACCTATTTCACTTCAGCCCCTACCTCATGATATAGAGCAATGAGAGTTCTTGGGTTGAGGAGAAAACTCGGTTTACCTGTGATTTTCAAGGTCAGTACACAACGTTGAAACGTATCGATACAGACGATTCAGTATGTTGATTACGATAGAATGAGACAACGTTGGGACCATCCATCCATAGTAAGGACTGTCACCAGCAAAGAGGTGCCCCTGCGGAAGATATACAATATATCAAGTCTGTACTAAATGGTACTCTAAAATACACATTTTTATTTTATGAGAAAGTTTTTTTCGGCACAGTACTGAAACTTTCTTAACTTTTTCACAATTCCTGCATCAAAAATTCCTTAAGACTTTCTTAGCATAACTGGGGGGGGGGGGGNNNNGGCTCTTTCTCGATAAGTTAACCTATTTAGAGAGCTTCTCTTTAGTTAGCTATTGTTAAATGTTATAGTGTGTTTAATGTAGTGTAGAGTAGAGTAATTATGGTTAGATACTTTGTCTGTACATTGTATTTGTAATTGTATTTAGCGATGGTTGATAAAAATTTGATCTTGAATCTTGACTTCCGATGTTTTGCGTACAACGCGAAAAAGTTCAATGTACACCTCAAATGATGATACATCTTAGTAAATATCATGAGTTAAACTGCTAGACATCAGCCAACACAACATATATAACATTTTGTGCACAAATAAATAGAACTTTAAATATATGTACACTTATAAAGTTTCTAGGTCTCGAAAATCCAGTACTAAACTTTCTTAACTTTTTGAGTAGCTGAGTACTACTTTCTTATAAAAAAACGTATCTTCAGTAAAATCTCAAGCTACATATTTCTTCCTAGTTTTGCTTCCAGGAAAAATATATGCAACCTTTGCTTTCAATTTGTAAACTTCTACCTTTATCCAAGTTTTGCGTGTGTACCAGTCACTATTGGGAGCGTATGTACCAATCACTTTTGAGAGCGTGTATACCAATCACTATTGGCAGTGTGTGTACCAATCACTATTGGCAGCGTGTGTACCAGTTACTATTGGGAGCACGTGTACCAATCATTATTGGGAGCACGTGTACCAATCATTATTGGGAGCGTGTGTACCAATCACTATTGGCAACGTGTGTACCAATCACTATTGGGAGCGTGTGTACCAATCACTATTGGCAGTGTGTGTACCAATCACTATTGGCAGCGTGTGTACCAATCATTATTGGGAGCACGTGTACCAATCATTATTGGGAGCACGTGTACCAATCATTATTGGGAGCGTGTGTACCAATCACTATTAGTACCTTCCCATAAAATTTTTGTTGCATATAAAACGTGCATACAAAGAAATTTTTCGATAAACATTTGCAACAAGTGTCAGAAGAATAGTAAAAATCATTTCATTTGCTCAGTCATATATCCAGTGCACGGATGCTAAACAAAGCAAAACCCTATAATGGTTGATTGAAAACGTCCTATTTTTATGTTGTAATCGCACGAACCTATCCCTATATCAAATCTGTGCTATTGGTATTGAACTATATAGTCCAATGGCTATTCGTTAATAAAGAACACGCGGCTAGCCTGATGTACAGTCACTACGGTTTGTTGCAATAGACATCGTCAAACCAAATACAGAAGTTAAATTCACAGTGTTTTTCGCTTTTTTACTGGTTTTCCCATTTCCACCAAATAAACCCCAGAAAACTACACAAATATAATATTTGAGATGAACATTTGATTTTGCCTAATTCACGCGCAAAATGTGAAAACAGCAAAGAGCCATGTATAAGTTTACCACAAGCAAAACACTTACAGACTTTTTTACAAGAATAAAGTTTATAAGAATATTAAGGCTCAGAATCGCTGAAATCTAAGCATAGTTTAAGAATAATGTAAGGCTCAAGTTTCATCAAGAGTTAGAATTGTTGTTTATTTGAGGTATAGTATTGCTAGTAGATTAAATTTTGCAATAAAATACGATATTTTTTATTCTGTATCTCTTTTGATTTGCTTTATGATGAAGTAGGACGTCAATATAGATTTGAATATACTCCTTTGATATTCAGAAGTAGTTACAAGTCGATAGTTAAGAATAATCTATGGCTCAAAACCTAAAAATTAGAGAATATTGAAGCTCAGCGAAAATTACGTATTCTTATAAAACCGTGCATGTTGCGTAGACAGGAAATGTATCTGTCTTCATCCCTCCTTCGCAAAGGGGATCAACATTGCTGTGGGAGGAACAACAAGCTTTTGCGCTGAGCAATCTTCAATCTTAGAAAAAAAAATTAAGAAACTGCAAGGAGTGAAGTCAATACTTGCCGGTTCAGAGTATTTTGCCAAGGCTGCAAGATAAATAGGACTCTGCTTATCGTGAACATAACCATTGAAATTTAAAGAAAGAATCATAGCACCAACAGCAAGACCAAGAAAAGGCAGTGTTACTATGAAGCTAAGGATGTACATAAGGATTCGTTTCCATGTTGGATAATATCGTTCTGGTTTGCCGGTTATTGGACTCGTCCGGATATCACCATAGAATTCTGGGCGGATTATTTCCTTCCTTTCAATCTGAGTTGAATTCCAACGCAATGCCAATTCACTTTCCTGTCGTCGCCAACTCTGTGAAGAATATAATTACTTTATACATATGAAAAATATCCTACTTTATATATAAATACCTGGCACGGCGCCGTCAAATAAAAAGTGTGGAGCTGGATAAAAGTGGGGACTGGGAGGTCAATGAAATTGTTATCTTAAAAACATTTATCTTTTTGACATTTCTAGGTGGCAAAAAGTGGGGGGCTGAAGCCTCCCAGTCCTCCAATGATGTTGTGCTTGATTACACACTTCAGACATATTCCAATAAAATTGTAGATAATTAATGGCTTGTTGTTAGAGCTAGAACAGATGGAATTATAGTTCCAAAGTAGACATGTAAAACAATTTACACAATAAGAGTCTTTCTAAAAAAAGGTACCTTGCAGAAGAAAATTGTCCACAAGGCCATCAGCAAGGCATATGCAGGAAGGTAAGGGCTATCATCAACAGTGATGCCAGGGGGGCGATGGAAAAAGAGAAAAGCACCAAAAGCAGCCACTGGTATAAGGGACAAGGTGAAAAAGTTCATCCAAGCAAAATAATAAGCAACTTCTTCACCTAAAATGAGAAAATAGATAAAGGTAGGCATGCAGACCTATCCATGGTGAAAGAGCACTTTAAACTAAGAGGAGCTGTACACTTTCTGCCCAGAAAAAAGATATACAGGGAAAAGTCAGAAAATTTGTTTTTGTTTTTTGAGATACAAAACTTCCTATAAAAAATGGGTATCTGCCCAGATCAGGGTTGCAGCCCCCTGGTCCCCAGCTCTAATACTGATGGTAATTATATCTTCTAATACTCTCCAGTCCAGAATAGACATCCCCCTGACCAATTTCTTTTGAAAAACTGTACACCACAATATTTTTATTGAAATCCCCACTTATTAAGATTGGTCTGAGATGGAATCAACCAACCCAGACTTAGAATTTGTGTTGCTAGATGAGCACATAAAAAGAAAAGAATTGCCATCAGAAGTGCTGAAAACATAGATGAAAGTTGTACCAATAATGGTGGCATTGAGAGAGGATGATGGAAACTACTTTAGTATATTGGCAAGTATGTAAGATACTGTGTTTCTAAGACATGCTACCACACCCTGTTTATTGTGACCCCCTGGCTATTTACGTATAGACATTTTTCTAATCCCCCCAACTATTTCCAACCCCCTTCTATTCCAGAGAGGAGAGTATGCAAAAACAGCTCTTGCAAGAATAAAGGAAGAACTGAAATACAACATGCAACATAAAAACATAAATAAAGACTAATCAACAGAATTCATAGTTCTGTAAATATTGAATTGTCTGCCACTGTTTTTGGCATTCTTGAGATTGACACCTAAACTCAAATGGATCCTGCTATTAGGAACTTCAGCACCTTGCTATATTATAAATTGGGTCACATTCCACTACAATATCCCTTCAAGCTGATATTATGGTGGGAAGCTTGCAGTGGAAGGGATCTGAAAAAATTGAAAATATTTAAAATGTACATGAGAATCTGTGTCTTTTTTAGAGTAAAACAGGCAGTTTCTGCAAAAACTCCAATTAATAATAGCAAGGAAAAATTTCTGTGTTTGAAATGAGTTGATTTTGTATAGGAAAAGGTCAATAGAATAAGTACCAAAACAACTAATATTCAAGAACATAAAATACAATGGTCTATTTGCTACAGCTTCCAGGTGCAATTGCTAAACTGGGCCAAATGATAACATGTCTGAAAAATCTAAGATTATTCACTGATGGCACAACTTACCATAGTAAACTTGAATATCATCAAGAGGGAATGCAAAAGGATTTCTCTGAGTTTTCTTCCACACTCTTGCTCGATAATCAGCTGAATGCATAGGGGAAACAGATTCAAGTACTTGTGGACTGGAATGCAGACATCCACTTATGATGCTCTCTTGAGGCTTGAACTTCTTAATTCCACGTTTCAAAAAATTCTCCTATAAATAATACAAGATACAAAGCTCTTTTGTAAAACTTTTCCAGAATTCTCAACTTTGCACAAAATTGGAATCACTTAGGTGTTGAATATATAAGCTTGTTTCAATTTTAAGATGCTTCCTTAATTGCAATCATAACTATACCTATACATATATAACAATAACTATAAAGCTACACGTACAGATAACTCATACTACATATGTGAAGAACTGAAAAGGTAATATCTTCTACAAGCAAGAACATTCAATGTTAGTTTTTCATTTTCAAGGTATGGTTACAAAAGTTTCTGAAAAACCTTCTGAATATCTGAATAAAACACATACTCTTTTGAAAGGTGTCTTGTTAATCAAATTATAAAGAAGCAGAGATTGTTCAGCTGGAGTGAAGAAACCGTCTCTATTCTCATTTCCATCAAACTTGTAAACTTCATCCACAAAAAAGTCTTGATACTGCAAAGCAATTAATAAAGTTCTGTTACATCATGCAAGAAACAGAGAGATATCAAAACCATAAATATAATTTCTTCTCAGGTATCTGCAAGGAGGATAGCCAGTGGATAGAGAGATAGAGAAACATGACAGGTAAAACTGAATAGTTATCTTTTCCATATATTTCCAGTATCAGAAGCTGACATTTTATGCAAGTATCCTTAGGAGGAGAATTACAGTTAGACTCATAAAAAATATTTCAACTCTTGCCCCAAGAAACTGCGCGACTCCAAAACCCCATTTAGGAGAACGTAATAACAGTAGCCACCTTCTCACTTCCCTTTAGCTTCTTCTCTAACTCAATTCGCTCTGCCTGTCGAAAAAAGGAAAATGTCAGTAAACATTTGGGAGATTCTAACTCAATTTTTTCCGCATGAGATTTAAAAGAAGGATAACAATTTGCAATATTCAAACGAAGAAGAAAATTAAAACTTTGTAGATACAGCTACGCCTACCTCTTCCGCAAGCAGACGAAAAGGAGCCCCAACAACGATGACTTCTTGTTCAGGGCAAGCCTCTTCCTCAACAATAAGCCCCTGAAGCTCTATGCATTCTATCAAATACTTTTTTGCATCTTTAGCTACACCTTCCATTAGGAAAAGCAAGTAGCGCTCTTGCGTGCAAGCCTTGGCCATGTTGAAGGTCATATGCCCCCTCACTGAAGACTTGAGGACAACATCAACAACATCATTCAGATACCAATCATATTTGCGGCATCTCTAGCGTTTCCAGGGAAATTTGGGGGATACCCAACAGCAGGGACTTACACTCAGTTTACCTGGGGGCTGCTGAAGGCAGGGCTTAGGTGGAGCTGGGCCACACAAAAAATTGATGAGTGATGTCCCTCTCCACCGATCCACCTCCAGTTTTCGGTTGATTTGCAGTCAGTGTAAGGTCACTTCCTGTCTGTGGCCTCTCTAATTTAAGCTTGTTCCGTGGATACGGGCCCTAGAAATCCAAACTGATCGCGTTTTCCAACAATAGAAGAGTCCTTCTAACAATAAATGTCTCTTTTTAAATAGCTAATTGACATTTTCTTTCAGAGTTCACTCTCTGTAAAACTCCACTTTCAAGGAGCTTTCCTTGACGGTGCTCCAGAGTTTAGACCTTTCCAGGGTCTACTTTTGAATTTAGTGTTAACCTACATCAAATATCTTTGAATTTGGCAGAGAAAGCACCTTAAAATTGGAGTTTTACAGAGAGTGAATTTTGAAATATAATTTCAATTAGCCATCTGAAAAGGGGCATTTATCGTTAGCACTCTTCTACTATTGGAAAGCACGGTCAGTTTGTACTTCTAGGCAGTGATGATTTCTAAATATTTGTAAAAGGGAGCTCTAGGCATAACCACGCCCTAGTTTGGGTGTGGTCTAGCTACAACCACGCCCATATTTTCAAAGATAGAAACGTGATAATTTAGTTTAATACTGATATAGTATAATCAACAATAAGAGATTTGTCAATAACCATTTAGCAGTGCACATTGATCATAACACCTTGGAAGCAAAGCCAGTAAACCCTGAAAAGCTAAGCCAATGCAAGAAATCTAGGGGGTTGAGCCCCCTAAATGAGCAGAAGCGTTAACAAGGGGGGCTCCGCCCCCTGAGCACCCTAGAACTCACCCCTGCTTCTACGGCCCGTCTTCACAAAACAAGCACAAAATAACAAGACCACAGACAGAAAGTTAAAGTAAGCTAACTGCAAATCGACCATAAAATGTAGGTCGATCGGTGTTCCCGTTCCTCTCACCCCGTGGGTCACATAGAATCATATCGTATTTCGGGCAGCAAAAGGCCCGCAGGATACGGGCTCGAGACCTTTGCACTATGCCACCATTCCTCTCTGTGCAGTCCGCTATTTTCACCTGCTCCTGCGTCTTGCAATGGTGGTGCAATCTTTTGTATGTATATGTGAAGAAGTTTGAGTCGTTTAGGATAAATCCAAAAGCAGAGGTAGATCAGCTAGGAGCAATGTCTAGGAACAGAGGACGAGGGAGAGGACACCGCCGTGGCCGTAGCGGAAGAGGTGGCCACCATGCAGGCAGAAATGCCAAGGAATCTCAAAACGAGGAAGTAGTTGATGACGGGCTTGTTTTCAATTGCAAAGAAGCATTTGATCAAAATGTCACAAAAATTCTAATTGAGGTATCGAGCTTTAAGCAACACTATGATGCTCAAAGTAACAACAAACAGCGTTATTTAGCTATTTTGCTAGCATGCAAGTCAAAGTCAATCTCGTTCGGTGACAGCTCTAAAGCAAAAGCTCTTGCTGCAGCATGGGCAAGAAAAGATTACGAACTCGCAGAAACGTTGCTGGACTTCCCGGATGAGGAATTTGCATTAAAAGAAGTCTTGACAGCAGTCACGATTCTAGACTCGGGAAGGCTAAAACGAGCAAAAATAAAAAGTATAAAACTCTTAGAGACTCAAGGATGTAAAAAGAAACAGAAAATCGACAAGCTTAAGTCAGCTATAGGATCAATTTCGAAAGATATTCCACCAGTAAGTAACATTTTAACTTTTCCAGCAATTAGTAACTGCTGTTTTGTGGTGATAGTTTTATGCAATGTAGCAAGCTTCGCAAAAATGTGATTTTGCAAATTCCAGCTTAGTGACTAACTATTGCATTGATACCTGCTCTTCACTCTGTTTATGTTCAAGAGCCTAGATATTCATCTAGTGTGATGAAACATTATGCATTATGATGCAATACCATGCAACATGATGCAATATGATTTATAATAATGTAAGGTGTGTTGTTTTGATTTGTATATTGATGACTTATAAAATTGCCTGGGTATGGAAAATTTATTCTCAAATTCAATGATGAACTTCATAACTGGAATTAAAAGGCTCTAATGCAAAATCTTGCAAAAAGAAAAAACTAAGAATTTCCTACTGTAGCTAATGGTTTATTTTGGTGGTGGACTAGTATTAGTACAAGGTCTAGAATATATTTTTTAACCAACTCAATGCTCTGTCATGTAACCATATAGTTAAGTATTGGCTGTCAATACCCTTTGTTATCATACACAGGTTGGTTCACTAAGTGGTGCTTTACAACGCCACATCAAGAAGTGGTTAAAGAAAATTCCTTGTGAAAGACTTACATTTTTTGCTCAGCACTTTCCAACTGACCCTTGGAAAAAACTGGCTGATGTTTTGCATTTGCACCCAGAAAAAGATGTCCCACAATGTCCTTGGTTTTTACCTTTTGTGTTTGGAAAGGAAAAGCCTGAGGATTCTATAATTGATAAGCAGCTTGATGGTTTAACGCCAGAAAACATATCAACACAAGTTCTAGAGAATGAAATAGATTACACAGTTGCAAGAAAGCTCAAGGATCACCTAAGCTGTGAGGCTAAACTGAAAATAGCCAATTATGCTCCAGTTAATACCATTCTGTGGTAAATTATATTTGCATATATGCAACTTGTATTAACTTATAGATTGTATAGCACACTAAATGTTTATCTGATCTATTCTTGCTCTCCTTTTACTTATTCTTAGTTTGGGCTTATGATGATTATATGTCTAAGTTGGGATGTGCTGGGACACTTCCTTTAGGGGAGGTACTTTGCAAACAACTGACCAGCCATGACTAACAACTAAGTCATAGAAAACACTTTGATAACTGAAATGCAAAATTTCTTTCAGTTTGTCCAAATTTATTGTAGATTTGTGCATATTATGGCCATCAGGCCTCACACCCTTCCATAATCACATGACTGTGTTCAAGTTGCTCTTCACTATCCATGGAGAAAGCTAACAGCTTATCCTAAACCATAATGTTCTTTGAGGGCTAATATCTAATGGTGATAGTCTAGAAACTCATGCTACCCCATGGGATTGTCTTTGTGGCATTTTTATGTGGTTTAAAGTGGTGTAGTCATAATCTTTTGCTCCCCATGCCATTGTCTTTCTAGCATTTTAAAGTGGTTTAAAGTATTGTAGTGTGTAATTTTTTTTTATTTTTCATATAAATATATATATATATATATATATATATATATATATATATATATATAATGTATATTTATATAAAAAACTCAAACTAGACCACACTGTAACTGGACTGGGTACATAGATTTTCTATTTCACAATTGCAGGTATTATGAAGAATTAGAGTGCTCAGGACTTGATCAGGTATTAAAGAAGCGGCTTGACAATGG
>OLMO02000277.1:15005206-15017474 GCA_900291935.2 Cassiopea xamachana | reverse complement strand
AAAGTCTAAAGCAAAAAGCACCAAATCTCAAGCCATTGGTTTTTGATTTCATGTCAACGAGACCTGACTTATCAAAGCTGGACAATATACTTGGTGTTCTCTTTCTTAAAACACCTGGATTCAAAAGTTATATTGATGACCTAGAAAGAAAAATCATAGAAGAGAAGAGGGGCTGGGCAATGCACTTGCTTCTCTCAAAGTGTAACATTATTTGAGTAAAGAGAACTTTCTCTACAAACAGGCTTTCCAGAATTCTCAATAAGATTCCAAACTGCTTCTAAAACAGATATATGCAATCACTTCCAATCATAATAGGTATTCATTATTTCAGTAAATGTATGGAGTCCAGTAATTTATGTTGCTAAATTTAATGGGTTATTAATTAACATAATTTTTTTCAAAAAATGCATATTTCATGACACAAAGTAATGTAATTCAATGAAGAAACATATTTCAATTGACATTAATTAATGATACATGGCCCATATGATGTTAAAAGAATGTCATTTTTCTCCTTATTTAGGCCAGAAAAATACTCTAGATATGATTTTGCATTTCATACAGCCTATAATATGAGCCAATTCATTGAAAAATCTGAAGAATAGGAAAATCTGAGGTAATTATGACTAATAGGACCAGAAAGCATGTACCTTAGTAATTGGGGATACATGCAAGTGAACACAACTAAAATTAATGAACAGAAGAAGTTTTTCAGGTATATTCATTTTAAGAGATGTTGTTAGGCAAAAAAATGCATAGTTCTAGTAACAGAGGTTGTAGATATTTATCAAAGTGTATACAAATTAACATCATAATAATTAATTCTGTGTTAAAATTAGCCTCACAAAAATTAACACTACACTCAAATTAATGGAGCATTACTTAATGTACTCAAAACCAGAATGACATTAATTACTGGTTCAGTTGAACATTTCAAATGTTGTACACATGCAAGACTGGAAAGTTTGTTTACTGCACAGACAGTATTGTTAAAAATTCATTGTGTGCACCTGAGGTAAATACCTGGAATATTTTGCACCAAGCTGACTTTGCAATTTTTGTAACATAGTCTTAAGGGTTTGACTTTTTTCTTCTTCAAATGCGGGGCCAAAAAACCACTAAACTGATGGCGCACATCTTATAATAGCAAGCCAGTGCTTGGGCAAGATATTGTGGGTGTACATCAAAGTTTCCAGTCTGGCACATATATTCACTTTATTACCAATGCTAGTATTTGTAATGTGATTTAGTGTTGGACTCATCTTTGCATACTTCCTAGAAGACACTGTTCAGTTGAACAGTAACAATATTCTACTATAATTGCTGTTGGTATTATTGTCCTTAAAAGATGCTTGCTTGGTTTGATAAATCTATTCACAAAGCGTTTGTGGCCTATTCCATGTAAAATGTAATTGGAGGTCAATTCTCAGGTTTCAAAACATGAGTGAAAAACTGTTTTTATTGGTTCTTATACATCAAAAGTCCTAGAATATAGTGGGTACTGTGACTCTGCACTTGGCTTTCAGTTTTTTCTGGGACAAAAAACTAGGAATTTTGCTTATTAGAAGCAAATTGTGACACATGTGACACTGCTTTTTAGGAATTATTTTTTTGAAATTGCACTTTTTCCCCAAAATATTGGTATAATGTTGTTGGCAGGTCTTTTATGAAAGCAAATAATGTATTGCCTTTTTGGTAATTTTGTGGGAAATACTAGTCAGCTTGATGTGACTGAAATTACCAAAATATGAGTTCCTTTTCATTGTGACACAAATAACGCCTTTTTAACACACTCCTGCAAAACACCTGCTGTGACAAATGTTAAAATGGTAATACAGGTAGTTGGATAAGATCCTGAAACAAAATCTGGTGGGGTATTATGCTGAATTTCAAATTAACAGTGGAAATTTACACTGTTTTAAACAGAATAATATGCTGCCAGCATCGTGACTCACATGATATGGAATGGGCATTATTGTTGGGCAAGTAGCACTGTTATTTTTAGTATGTTTGTAGCAAGAAATCCCAACAGCTCAAACAGCCTTTTCTGACAAATTACAAAGGACCTATGATTGCTACACCAGTCCATGACCAGAAGAAATTGGTGCAAAAGCATCAATTTGCATGCACACCCTTGTCTACACAAGTAGTTGCTCTTATTTATTTGGAATTTCATGCATGATCCAAGATTTGCCTATTCACAAAACAGAATATCTTGTTGCTGAAGTGTTTCAAATATCACATTTAGGATAAAACAGGATAGAGCAGAGTTATGAAGCAAAAGGTGACAGTCACTAGTGTTACAGTTGAAACAGCAAAGTTCCTATTTAGGACGTGCAAATACACAGTTAAAAGCGATGTTGGCATGGGCGATATTTTGCTTGTGCTGGAGATTTTGCATGTGTGTGGGCACACGCATGAGCAATTACATGTGTCTCGGGATGGACAGCTACACCCCTTATTTTGACAAATACTTTATACCTTCTCTGAATACTAATAAAAACAATACCATAATCTTGTACGTCTAAGCTAATATGCTCAAATTTCCACACATCCAATATGATTATGTATATCGTAATAATTTTGGAATCACACCAAGTTTCCGCATACTATGCTATTTTTCTTACTTGGCAGTCTTCCTACATAAATCAATCAGTCTTACTTTGAACCATTTCTCTTAGATTTGATTTGAGCTCCTTTTTCAACTCGACAAGCGTTTCCCTGCTAATGCTGTTCGCACCAGCAACTGGTGCCTTTTCATCACAGTTAAGAGAAAGAGTAATCGTTATAGTTGGGACATGCCTTGTAACACTTAAATTGTCAAGTCCCTTAGTCTTATCCTTTGGCTCCCACTGGTCTTGGAATTCTGTGTAAGTCAAAGCGGTCTCTTGAATAATACTTTTATATTTTCGTTTCACAATTTCGGTTATAGATATAGTTTTGTTTAACTGCGATCCCGTGCCACAAAGTACAATTTTCTGGTGGACTGATAATATCTTTAAGCAATATGGTATAACATTCCGCATTTTACATCCTTGACTAACAAATATTTCCCAAGGTTCCTTCGGTTTATGCTCTTTCCCTTTGGCGATCTTTTTCTCATATTCATCCATCTTGGATTCTCTCGATTCCATACCTCAGAATGAGGTATTGAATACTGTCACGCTTCAGCAGAGTTTGATGTGTTGTAGGATATATACTGACCACTTGGATCACACCCATTTTTGCAACTATGAAACTAATGTTCTTATTACTACCAGGGACGCCGGAACACCGGGGCGAAAGGGGCAGCGCACCCCCTGCCCTTAAAGAGCGGGGGCAAGGGAGGCAAAAGTGCCCTTCTTATGCTGTCAACCGATTCAATTGATTATCACATTTTCTTCTTACATTCGTTCTTCTCTCAGGCTCCATCTCCTTTCATTCTCAGGATTTCATAACCTGCCACGAGATGCAACAATGGTTGGGAGCATATGTTTGTGAAAAGTAACCCTTAATTCAAACTCTGACGTCATTATGACGTCATAGTCAATGCCAGTGCCTTTTTCCAAACTTCTGCCCCTCCTGCTCTACTATTGTTCCGGCGTTCCTGGTTACTACTGCGAATAAGAATATATAAAGCCAAGATAGGATTGTAGCATTCTTCTTTATTGATTGGAGCGTACCTTCCTTTCCCCTCCTTTGGCAAATGCCCTGAGCCCCGTCCATAACACCCCTGCCGCCCTCTGGAATATTTCTAGAGCTTTATATTATAGATGTTAGGGAAATGCCCCCTTTTGAATGTAGAGATGCTCTCTTACTAGACAAAAAGTGGCAGATAAAGTTTGTTTATTTGAGAACCTTCAATAGACATTCCATCAAAGAGACAAAAGAATCATCTACAGGGGGGTCAAAACACTTAAAATACTGTAACTGGAGGGGAAAGCATGAAAACTGGTTGGGGAAGTGCTTCTCTAGCTGTATGCTAAAAGAGACCCTGGTTGTTGCCAAGCAACTTGGTTTATGGATGCTTTCATAACAGAGGAAGCAACCCCAGAAAAGATACTTTTATTGAGCTAACCCTATGTGAAACAGGGTGTTCAGTTCCTCTCCTCACCGGCCTGGCCACAGTTTTGCCACTGGGTTCCCGATCGCTGCTGGGTGACTTTTATGAAAAAATGTAACTTTATATTTTTCTTGCTATAGGATAACTAAATGTGATCAAAGGTCATAGGGCTGTAAAACTGTCATTCTCTCTCTGCTAATATCTATGCATCAGTACAGTAAAAGGATTTGAGCCGCTACGATCCTTTGACATTATGGCAAACCACAGGGCATGTACCTTTCAAGTTACTTTTGTTTGAAGACCCGTATACGATACTTCTGGATCCTAGATAATTTCTATTCCAATTTCCACAATTAAAAAGCGCCACGAGGTGATACTTTCAAACGTGCCGTGAATTTCTCGCCATCGAAGCTACGATACAAGAAATGAAAGTGATATTCGTCCTTTTCAGCATCTCTTTGACATTGCCGCTAATTGTATGTAGAAAGTTCAAAGTTAGAAGGCTAGCATCGATAGAGGACCAAGGAGCACTTCAAGGAGGAAAGCTCATAAGTGTGTTTGGGGTAAAAGTTATTGCACAGCCTACAGTTTGCAACAAGAACCTTCAGTACGCTGCAAACATATTGGCACAATCGCTGGATGGTAATGAAGATGGACTACCAGATGACAAACGTGTTATAAAACAGCTAGAAAAACACAGATCTGCTTTGCTGATCTTCAATGCGAAAGGTATGTTCATAAACTCATCAAATATTTTCCCCCCAAACCAATTTTATAAAAAGGCAAACGGCCTAGCAACCTTGCTAGGACTCACTAAAGAAGAATTTCTTCCACTTGGTTGTAAAGCATCCTACAGTGTCGAACAAAAAGCTACTGCAAAACTGTAGAAAAATAGACGATACTTTTCCTGCACTGTTTAGCTCCTTGGTATTCTGCTACTTACAGTCTAAGTTCTGATACTAACTTCTATGGCTAAGCATGCTTTATCTGGGAGGGGGGTGCTACCTATTGCGCAAGCTATGGGGTGGTTTGTATTCGCCTACAGCAGTGTTTCTAAAGCCCTGTTTACACTACTAAAAAGGTTACCCAAAGTGAACCCGGGTTCAACTTGGGTAGGGTTAACCCACGTAGATTGTAGTGTAAACGCATACCGAACCGGTTTGAGCCCGGGTAAACTCAACACACCTTCATAAGTTGGTTGAGTTTACCCAGGTTCAACCCAGGTAGGTAAGCTTTTACACTACAAAAATCTGCATGGATTACCTCTACCCAGGATGAACCCAAGTTGAATCCGGGCTCACCCTGGGTAGCTTTTTAAGTAGTGAAAACAGGGCTTAAGCTTTTCAAATTATCATAGAAACCAAATATCGAACATGATAGAGGAAATCGGTTCGGCAATAGTTCATGAGAGAATCTTCCTCTCACAATCTCCCTAAAAACATTCATGGTCCCAAAGGGACCGTATATCCTGGTTTGGGAGCCGCTGGCATACAGAAAATCTCTTAGTTCTCAAAAAATTAGGGGCCATAGCGTCTGGCCTCCCAGCTCTGCTACCATGCATGCAAATTCTAAATAATCACGATCATATTAACCGTTTTTCTAGTGAATAAAGACGACCTCAAGAAGTTCCCGTACAGGTACATAATTTTAGAAACCGACAAATGCAAGAAGAAACGCAACTGGAAGAATACTGTGATCGCTGTTTTCAGATTAATTGCGGCATATGGCCTCTCACCAGCCTATCCAAGAGCTTTAGGAGCCAAGGAGCCCTCAACCTTACGTGAAAATCTCAATGTCCTTATTGGCAATTGCGGGTATGTCAACGAAAAGACGCTGCGGTGGCCAGATTGTAAAGGCCATGCTTTCTACAACGACAGTTCATGTGGTAAAGAATGCATGGCAAAAGAGTACCTCGCACAGCTTATGACGATGTCACTTGGAGTCCTTCCTTCTATATCAGATTATGAAGGGGTTACACCGTGGAGATTCAAGTCGAAAAATGCCTTTTTCAAAAAAGATATGGGCAGATTTCGTTCGATGAAGCTGATCTTGCAGAAGATGATCTTGCAGAAGCTATCAGCAAAAGTACCGAATGGAAATTACAGGCCCGGTCGGAAGGGCTACCGCATGGCCTGCTCACCTTCCAGACAGTGCAGCGTGATGAGAATACGCGGTAAAGTGATTGAAGTGGCGCTCTAGAAATTTTCAGTCGGTGTCTACATATTTCACTGACCCACTGAATATCCCCCTCAATAAAGCTCTTTTTATCTTAGTGACTGAATACAAAAGTGTAAAATTGACTGTTCTGGTAATTGGATGCAAAAAAATAAATTGTCTACGTCATTCTCTATATGCTTGTACAACTCTAAAATGTAAGGTGGATAAAATAGGAAGATACTTTCATTTTGTATCATTCATAGGTAGCAATCGCTCATGACTGCTCACAGGAATCGTTCTTGACTGCCCACATGAACTGGTAAAAATAGCTCTTGACTGCTCATATGAAACAAAAAAGTCTTAAAAAGGCTTCAGATCTGTACAAATAAAACCCCAAAAGAAAGATATAATTAGGATTTATGCATTCACCAATAGGATACCCGGTGACAAAGAAGTGTACTGAAGCTGTCAAAAATTTCATTCTTGTAAAATTGTGTTGGTATCACGCATGATAATTGCTTGTGCCTAATAATGACATGTTATTCGCTTCAACTGTTTGAAGGGCTTTTGATATCATCATGAAATATTTAAACAACCAATAAAAAGCCGAAAGTACAGTAGCATAATTGATGCAAGCATTGGAAGGTATGCATTTGATAGCAAAAATCACTCAAGGGTCAGTCAGCAGGGTACACGTTGTTCTATAAATACAAACTTAGAGCCTTAAAAAGCCAAAGTCTTTAGAAAATCGTACTTAAGAATACCAAAAGGTTCAGGCTCCAAAGCTAAGTTTCCTGCATGCTACCATAATCTGTAGAATAGGTCTTAGGTACACGCTTTTTATAAAAAACAATCTCTCCGGCTTCAGCCTGGATGTTTCTTGATATCAAATCCAGCTTTAAATGTTTCCTAAATGTTTCTTAAAGTTAAAGACTTCCACTGACAATAACAACCCAGATTATGCAATTGCAATGCAAGAAAAAGGATGCTCAGGCTTTGTGAGGCATGTAATGGATGTTTATTCTATTTTCTTGCTAGTTTGATAAACAGTTTACTAGTAAAAATGGTTTTGCAAGTTACTATTTGAAACTCAGCCCGCCTACGTTTCTTGAATGTTTCTTAATTTTTGCCTAATTTCAGCCTCATGTTTAATAAAACAAACGTGTAAATCAACAGACTTCATCATCATACTCCCTGCAGAGTCGTCTTTGTAGTGTATTATGTATTTTGCAGAGTAAGATGAGCATAGAAAAAAAACAGACTACCGTGATGCTTACAAGCAGATATTTCTGTGTGTGAAAAGCTCTACCAAAGATGGCTCTTATAAAGTGCCTTTCTATGCAAGACTATAAGTTACATATATGACTCGACCAAGGATATAACTTTTAGAGCACTGACCATCCATCTGGATTTAAAACGGCTAATATTAAATTTTGGTGGTTTTACGTGGTAATCCAAGTGATACGTGAATGAAATCACAGAGCCAAAGATCACAGTACAGGGTATTTCTCATAGTCGGTGGTCTAGGGGATAACATTCAGGAACAAGCAATTCTAACATTACGAAACGAGGAAAACAAAAATTGGCACCTTCGAATTTTCTCAATATAAAACTTCTAAATTAGATTCTTGCTAATTCTGGAAATCAAATTCAAAATAAGAATAGGCATATAAATATTAATTTGAATTTATAAGTTCTGCATTTTTCAGTTTTAAGCATCAACTTTCAATTGTTTACCCAAGAATTCCCTAAAATCAAAAACCGAAGAAGTTAGATGTAGTAAAGGAATGAAGCAAATGAAGGAAAAGGGTGGGAATGGGAGAGATAAAGGAGAAAGAGGAGGGGGAGAGAAATATCCAATGAAGACAAAGAGAAGAAGAAGCCCCGTACTTCAGCTATTGTAAACCCTGGTATCCATACAGTCTTTGAGGGTCGTTGACGGTCTTTCATACAACTGAAAGACCATCAACGACCGTCAACGACTATATGGTAATCTCAGTAATGACTATGAATTCTTCCGTCGTCGAGGGTCGCTGGGATAGAAACGAGTTCTATCTCAGCGACTCGTAACGACCGTCAACGACTATATGGAACCATCACAATGTATTTTATAATCTCATTAACGACTGTGGATTCATCAGTCGTCGTGGGTCGCTGGGATAGAAACGAGTTCTATCTCAGCGACTGGTAACGACTGAGAAGGACTGTCAACGACTATATGGATACCAGGCTTAAAAGGTGAATATACATGCATCTAGATTATCTAGTAACAAATTGACAAATTCCAAAACTTCCAGAAATACCGTGAATCCTCGAAAAAGCTCCAAGGGGCTTATTTGGAAAAATGAATTTTAGGGTGGGGGCTTATTCGAAGGTGGGGGGCATCTTCGAAGCTTTACAGTAAACAACTCTAGTGAGAACTGCAAGCTACTAAATTAGGAGACTTAGCCCATAAAGCATATCGACAACCTGAAACTGACCTCAAACAAGAAAACCAAGTCGCAATAGTAATCCCGAATACTAAAAGTTTGCTTGATTGGCAGAAACGCCTTTTAAGCAGAAGGATGCTATATGAACGATGAAAATGGTGCACACGTGTTAGGAAATTCCTAGAAAGCTACAGGAAATTCTTGGAATGTCGTTGAAACAATAGATATCTCATTAACCAATGGAGCTTGAGTTACTGCCTATTGTTTGAAATATGAAAACAGTTGTAAACAATGAATAGAAGGAATTTGTGAAAACATACCAGTTATGAACCATTAATTTCTGTACTGCTAGAAGTGCCTCATAGCGCACTTGTGGATCTTCATGAGACATTCTTCGCATTATAAGTTCTTTACCGCCGAGGGCGTCAAAGATTCTAATAACGAAGAAATGTATACATTATCAAAACATTTCTGTCAGTATGTACAACAGAGGCAGGAAGCGTACGCAGAGTACTGGAATAACTGTAATGCCCTCCCTCCCATCTAGCAATCACAACGATGGCCGTAATATCGTTGCCCGCCTGCGTTCAATTTCCTTCTACACTTCTATTTCCTGACGCAATACTCTCCTATTGCTTTCCACTAGGCGCTCCATCTCAACAGAACTTCTTTGTGTTCCATACCTTAAATAGCATATATTTTCCCTCATGCGCATTCCTTTCTAGAAAACCTGATGCTAAGCACAGATTGCTTATCCATCTCATTCACTTCACAACAGGACTACCAAAGCAACAATTCACCTAAACTTCAAAGTAAAGGATGCAGGGGTATTATGTCAAAGACAACCTTATCTATGAGAATAAGCCAATGAATGCAACTTACGGCTTTCCCCTCGGATAAAGACGAACGAATTCTCCAAGATCATGGCATGCTACAGCCAGTATGATAGCATCAGTTGAAAACTGTAACAACTTTACAAGAACTCTAGAATGAATAATTTAGGAAGCTTTGAAACAAAATATTCTAAAGTATCAAAGAAAAACCAGAATGAAAATGATGACGATACTCTTGCAGGGACCCACGCTTTTTCTACCTCAAAAATTAAGGACTTCTAAAGAGAAAAAAGGAGATTTTCTAGCAATTTCTAAGAAGAACATGTCTCGACTACAACAAAACCCATAATAATTAAGACGATTTATGGAGGTTTTCGTGTTAATAGCCCCTTCCATACCGACAAGATCGACCTTATCAATCTATTCCATAAAGTAAAATTGAAATCCAAATAAAGTAAGCTTTTCCTATGAGAACTTCGTTAATACACTTTCATGAAACTCTGCATACTCAATGCTCTTTCACCAAAATGCAATAATTACTTCTAGAAATAATTTTTCTTAAGATTTTGATAAATTTGGCAATAATTATGGATTTCTAAGGATTTGTAAGGATATTTTCTTTCTTTGAGGAGTTTCAAGAATTTAAAGGAGGCATGGGAGCACTAACCGCTATGCCACCCCGCCCCGCCCCCATTGTCTCTACGGAGGATTTTTGGATTTGGCATATTTTAACTCAATTTGGAATAATTTTTTTACCATTTGGCATTCTTTTCCTTTCCGCGTCTGGCAACCCTGCTATCTACTTTTATGGAAATGCAGGGTCTATTCTTACTTCTATTCTCAGAATAGCCTTCATAGATGGTGAGAGGCCTTTAATGATAAATCAAAGTAGCGAAACAGTAGTCTAGCCTCCAGAGAAAAACACTGGAAGATTTGTTAGGATATTTTTTTTCTTTGAGGAGTTTCAAGGATTCTAAGGAGATATGAGAACCCTGTCTTGTTCTATCCAGTGATGGCCATGTCAAAAGAGGAATATTTGGTAGTGCTTTATAGAAACATTGTCTCGAAAAGCACACAAACTGTGAGGAACAGGAAGTAGAGTAGAAAAATTATTTTGAACACTCTCCAAACAGGCATTTAGCTCATAAAGGCACCTGAAAGTTTCAAATAAAATTCATGCAGACAATGTTCCCAGACTCTGAAAATTCAATAAATATTTCATAATCTCATTTGAAAAACGCTTGTGAAGAACCCACAGGGATTCATATCTTCATTTAAGACACAACAGTTGGGCCTTCTCATATTTATGAATTTGAGTGTATCATATATACATGCAGATTGTCGAAAGGTTGAAGGTTATGGCCTTGTTACTTTCTAGAATAAACAGAAACAGACAAGGAAGATGAGCAAAGCCACAAAGATATAGACTGAGATTATGAAATTATACGATATGCGTTCAGTGGATTATTCGTAAAAGGGTGAAATTGTCTGACCTACGAAGAGATTCCGAGTATTCCAGGGCCCAAACAGGACCACATCAAGAAGTAAGGTATCTCACAAGGATAAGGCACCCAAAGACTTTAACAAATATAAATTTCTCATTTTGATAAGTATTATACACTTGGATAAACTATGTACTATTCTTTGACAAGAAATCGGAAGCTTGAAATTTCAGGAAATCATTATGTTTTGTATGGTACGAATATGATTCATAACTTCATGACTCACAGCAGTGGCGCCTTCCTAAAACTGCAAGAAGTGGGGCTGTGTTGTAGAAAACATATTGACTACGCCTCTGGCCACGCCCATTTTTGAATTTATGGCAATAATTTGCCTGCTACTGTTGTATATATGAAAGATTAAAAGGAGAACTCGAACATACGGTTGCACTACTCTTCTTTTATTGGTTACAGCGTACTTTTCTGCTCTCCTCCTTTTACAAATGCATAGTTAAGAGCTTTTCCAGTCTAGCATATGGTCAATAAAGTGGGGCTGATCCCCCAAATAAGTTCTCATAATTTTAGCAAGGGGCCTAATCCCCTGAGCCCCCTCTCCAAAACACGCCTGGTTCCCAACCAAATTTGGTATTCGAGGATCTGGGTTCTTGGAAAAAAGGAGAACTTACAGACTAAGTCTAACGTACATGATTTAATACCATTTAATCAGTGCCCTAATTTAGGACAATTAGACTCCTTTGTCTGTTCCCTCTCCCCCCCCCCAACTTTGATGAGCTTCCAATGGTGCTCCAAAGAAAATAGCGACGAATAAAAGATCGGTCTTTATAAATAGAAGATTTTGATGTAAGAATAAAACTCGTTTTAACTGTAATGAAGAACCTACCGTAAAAGTTCATAATTGTTATCAGTCAAACGAATGGCATTCTCTCTCTACAATGCAAAAAGAAATGTCTTTACAAAGTTCCATATTCTCGATTTTCAGATTTTTGGTGTATATTGCAGCACTCACAAAATCACGGCCCGAGATGAACTGTAATATCTCGGGCTGTGAATTTGTAGGTGCTAGTATTTAAAAAGCACGCTAGCAATAAAACCTTTTAAAATCTTGTAGCCGGACACTACCACCCTGCAAGTGACGTTCAGCCATTTTGCTTGACCTTGAAACAATACAGTGAAAAAATATGATTCCTTCCTACAATTTGCTTTATCTGCAGGGATGAATCTATCCACAGAGAAAGAAAGGTAATTAAATAAATTTAAAAATTTTTTTCAATGAGTAAATCTTCTATCGACAATGGATCTATGGGAAATTCTACCCTAACCGTCACAACTCATTCTTGCTAAAATACC
>OLMO02000277.1:14976299-15003978 GCA_900291935.2 Cassiopea xamachana | reverse complement strand
TCAAGTGCTCCTTTTCCTTGCACTTTTCTTTCATTTTTGACTGATTCCGTAATCTATTTTCCTAGCATCTTGTTCAATTGAAGATAAAGTATTTCATTTTGCTAATTGAAATAGAACACAAAATTAATCTCCTATGAAAACTATCTAAACACATGTAAGCTTTAAAGCTAATTGCAGATTACAGCGATTAAGAAGAAATACAAGGATTGTATGTTATATGATCATTGAAACGCAAACGATTTGAATATTAGAAAGCTTTATTGTAATTCCTAATATTATTAAAAATCTAGTCGAAACCACTGTGGATTCCAGGTCTGGTCACCTTGTACCATGATTAAATCTAAATCATGAAACTGATTTGAAGTGTAAGATTCAATTACCAAAATTCAGTGCCCTACCTCAGGTCTTGTACTCCATCATTGAGTTTTTCCAGCAAAAATTCAACATCTTCCTTGATATCTTCATCGTCCCAATTTTTGTTGTTCATGACAGTTATCAGCTGAAATAGCAAACTACCATCAGCATGAGTCTCGCGTTGCAAGAGGTAATTGAAACGCATAACATGTACGGTGATACAGTACTGTTAAAACGTATAGCGAGACAGGTATATTAAAACATATAGTGAGGTAGCATTTCTCTAAGTTTCCACATCGACAGCTGAAGGTCAGTACTCACAGTTCATGAGCAACTAGAAAAAAATAACGCTTTTACAATAGGGAAAGCAGAATAGGTTTAAAAAACATTTTCTTTTATAAGAAACCACTTTATAAGCAACCTAGTACTAGAAAGCCTAAAATTTAAGAAACTTTTAGAACTACAAGGAAAGAGCTAAGACACTTCAGACAAATAGCACATTGATATCGTTACCTGGTTCAACGTAAAGCTGTACCAAAACAATGTGAATATGACATTGCTTTGGAATTTAACTCTGGCGCATTTTGCTTGTTATTGGACCAATAGTTTGCTACATTCACGTTCTGCTTACGGTTTCACAGCAATTTAGCTCGCTAAAGTAAGAGACTCTTAAGAAACTCATAGAACTAAATTGTGGCCAAAGATTAAGATACTTTTAATGCTAGACCCTGAGCTAGGCTTCTTATTGATAAAAAAACGTGTAACAGTAGAAGATGCTCCCTTTGCCCTCGTTTGACCCCTTCAGCTTATGGCAGGGGGGGCGATCACCGTCATTGTACCCATGTAGTAGGTGTCCTTGGAAAATAGACCAGAAAGAAAAGAAGGTGAAGAACTCACAGGGAGAAGCTTGCAATGAATCATGGATACAGCTGCCAACTTTGTCTCTTCCGGCTTGTGCAAAAGATTCTAGTAACAAGAAAATCGATATAAGTACATTTCAAACATGTATTCCATAGAATGGTGTAAAAATGCTTTTGAATCCTTCACCATCAACAATTTACAAGGATAGTAAAACATCTATATTTGACACAAGCTCATGTTGTTCTTAGTAGTGAGTGTTCAGATGCACAAAACATTTCACTAATTTTCAACGGGCTTTGATGTTTGCTAAACAACACTAAACATCGTTCAACAACGCAAAACAAAATGTTTAGCGATGTTCTATTAACTGTTGAGAGCGTTTAAACAATCCCTTAGACGTTCTCTATGCACAAAGAAATACGTCTAGTGGCGATCCACCTTAACCGTCAGTTACATTTCACCACAGTCATCTCATTCATTCATAGTTTTATACGTCACATCCAGAGGCGTCGTGGTACCTGTAGAGTGGGCGGGAGGGGCAAGTTCACAGATTTTTCAGTGAAATTCGAAACCTTTACCAACAGCAAAAGCCCGAGCATTCTCCGACGAAACATTAAATTTTCCGAAAATCCGTCGATTTCAAAAAAGTTGGGGGGCCACGGTACCCCCTGCTCACCGGTCACAACGCCCCTGGCTACATCGAACGTTGCTCGCTCGCCACAAAAACTCCACTATCTGATACTTTAGAATGAAGACGATGACAAGATTATATCGTAACAGTCTCAGCAATCTTATTATTGTTCTAATTAAACAAGCTCAAGTAAGACTTTTTCTTATCGTTAATATCCATGTTAGTTACTAGGGACGTTTTGCACTTCAGAAAGTTTCATTTTTTATTAATACTTTAGGAACGTTCTAGGTTCACTTTATTTAATCTTAAATATCGTATGTTTATTTTGTAATTTATGTTATGGATGAGCCCCTTGAAAACCAGCACAGCTGAAGGGCCACCCTCCTACAATATTTGAGATGAATAAATGAATAAATTTGAAATAAATCAGAAAACTAACATTGTGAAATATGCATGAATACATACCCTTAAAGTTGCAAGAATAATTCGTGTAACTTTTTCCTTCTGTGAATCTCTAATTATGTCAACTAGTACAGGAATGATGTTGCTTCTAAAAGAAACAGAAAAGGTTAACAGCATTTCTAATTTTGCATAAAAACTGAAAAGTTAAAAAGTGCAACAATCAATAATTCAACAAACATACTCGCATATTCTCTCGGCAATCCACGCGTCAAACGTCAGCATCCAAAGTGAAAAGATAAGTTGATACTGAAGTTGAAAGCCAACATTGCTAATGAGGATTGAGACTATGCTGAAAAGAGAGAATGTGTAAAGGTCAAAGTAACATAGAGAGAATGTGTAAAGGTCAAAGTAACAAAGGAGAGAATGTGCAAAGGTCAAAGTAACATAGGAGAAAATGTGCAAAGGTCAAAGTACCATAGGGCAGATGAATCATTCAAGCTACTGTCATTTATGAAAGTTATTCTAAAGAGGACAAAACAAAAGAGATAAATGCTAGAATAACCAATTTAATAAACAAATGAAGAGCTAGAAGATAGAGAAAATATAAGCAAATCAGGTAGTACATGGCATGCTTCAAAATTGCTTGCTTACTTTGAAATCTAAAAGTGCATGAATGAATTAGTCAGATTTTGGTACCTCTATCATATCACATAGCACATGATAGCAGTCAAAGCTGTGATACCCAAAGTAAATTAAATTAGATATTAAACAATGATTACTAACTCCTTCAGTAATATTTCTTACAAGAATCTTTGCATGAAGGACCATCTGATTTACTGAAAAGTACACAATACTCTACAAGTGCTGCTAATACTACCTGTTGATGCCATTTACACTGACAAAAGGCTTGCGGTATTCCTCAACCCTCATCATCCATTGTAAACATTCTGCTGTATTCTGCAAATATTCATTACCCTATAAAAACACATAACATACAAAATAAATGGAACTTCCGAAGCAGAATGCCTCCTATCTAACTTTCAAAACCTCTGTTACACCTGCCATAAAAGAAAAATACCTTCTTAGCAATTCTCAATTAATAAAGGTACAAGACCCCACAATAAGATTCAAAACCAACATTCTATCTTTGAGCTCCTCTCCTATTCAAACTTGACAATTAATGCAAATTTTTCAAGAAAATGACATTTCTACTCATTTTCTAGCTAGGTACTCTATGTAGCACTTGAAATCTCTCAAAATTAAATAGAAGATATTGGAGTTTCTCTGTTAAGGAATTGACATTTTGACAAACAATTTAATTAAACAAAACACTAAAAGTAAAGGAATACTCTACAGTTCAGAATAGGTGGGGTGGAAATAAGTTATGAGAGGGGTAAGAAATAGTCTCAAATGAAATAGCAATTGGGGGCTTCATAGTGGTCACAAAATGTTGATTGCCAAAGCACATCCTTGAGCTTGGGATCATATTTCAAGAACCAAGATACATACAAGCAGGCTTGAGTTTGTGCCACTGACACAATCACATATGTAATTTTTTCACATGGCTATCCTAGAAAAAATCTACTGAAGTGCTGGTAGCACTAACATACTGTGCACAAAAATACCCACTGGCATTACAAGTTGCCCTTTTAGCCAAGTGAGGTAATGTGTTAGGTCTGCAATGGGGCATCGGACTTTGCTCCAACATGATAGCTTGGCTATTATTCTAGACACCTAAAAATGAAGAGATTTAAATCAATATTAGTGCTTTCATGAGTTTTTGAAGTAGGAGTCACATTTAATTGAGTAGGAGGCGCAATGTCCTAACACCAATAACAGTTTATTTATCATGTAACTTATCTAAGGGAAAGTAGGAGTAGCAAATCAAAAAGTTGCTGTTGGATGCAGTGACCAACAGCTGATTTTGAAATACTGAATATCAGCAGATCAATACTAAAATTCAATGTCTAAATTAGGTCCTGATCAATGGAAATAATTTGGCCAAAATGACCTGCTAGTCTTACATATTAAACAACCAAATAAAATAGTGTCATAAATGCCAATCAACCAGCCTTGAGAGGCTAATATCTCTGTATGTCTCTATGCCAAGAATTTCCCAACTAGCACAGGCTTGCATCAATACCTATTGCACATGAGCACAGAAGTTAACTAAAATGATTATGTTAGACTAATTAGGCATCATTATTGTCAAAACAAATATTCACAGAACCCTTTTAAAATATAAATATATAATATACAAATATATAATATATAAACACATAATATATTTATATTACAAATATATAACATAAATATTCACGATAACATAGAAATAAGAGGACTTCCAAGCAATAAATGTTCCATGTACAATAGTATATTGAAAGAATAGACAATCACTTATTTTTAAAATGTTGACAATTTACCACTTGGAGGATCAATGGATGGTCTCTATTTAGAAGGTTGAACAATGGAGTCCATATGCTGATGTCATTTCTATTTAGAAGAGACAATGGAAAGATGTGAATAGAAGTGCGTATATATCCATTGATATATTAAATTGACTGTCCAGTAAGAAATAGTTTTCGGTGAAACTATACTTTTGGAATTGATGAGACTGATCATGGGTGAGAAAATGCTATTTAAAAAAAACTTCATTTTAGCACTTTTACTGTTCATAAACATTCATTGAGCACTCAAAAAAAATCTCTAGCACAAATCACTATAAAAATTAAATGAAATTACAAAGAATTTACTTTTTAGCAACATCATGAAATACTTTAACTTTTCCTTTGTCATCCTGGGGATACAATATGAGAATAAGAAAATCAAATTCAATGAGAAAAAAGTACTAGCTTTCACTCAATATGTATTACTGTACAATTAGCTCTATGCCAAATTATTTTTCTCAAATATACAATTCTGAATCAAGCATACTTTAACTAGTCAAAGAAGTAAATGATTTTATTATAGCCAGGTCTAAAGTTGACCATAAACCCCCCTGAGATAAGAAATGGTAAATATAACAATGGAATGGACAATGTAACCACTTGCAAGCAAGTTTTCTATCATCTATATTACCACAGTGTATAAAAACAGAGCATAACATCCACCATCTTATATTCAGTGCTTCTTTTTCAAGAACTTCAAAGTGCATTTTGGACTTAAAATATGGTGTTTTAATATCAATACAATGCTATAAAAACAATACATAAAATAGGCTTTCACAATTGTTATTTCTTGATAAATATAATATTTTATTAACATAAATAATGGTAGCAATGACAGCATGCTAAATTGTGGAATATGGATAAAACTCACAAAAATAATGTCATCTGTCATCAAAAGTATGTATAATAATGCATGATCCTTTTTGAATGAACTCCACAATGATATCAGTGAGGAAATGTTCTGAAAAGAAAATCAAAAGTTCTCAAAAGTGCTCAAACAAATAAATGATAAAAAGCCACATAATAACAAAATGATTCCCTTGTATCTCCAAATGTAAGTTTTTCCCATCTTAAACCCTTCCAATTCTATTTGTCCTTCAATAGGTTCACTGGTAGCCATATTCTATATTTTTTCAGTTATCTTCTGAGCATCATAGTAACTATACATAAATAAGAACAATTATATTTGTAAATAAATAGGGGTGTAAAAGCTTTTACTGTGTATATATTTTATTTGCGCATTCACAAAATACATTAATTTTTTTCTTTGAAATCTTGACCACTATTTATATCAATAATATATATTGTAAAGGGTCATCCAGCACAAATAATTGTATACATACATACATACTACTTTACTTTATTCTACTATAGAAGATAAATTAAAATAACAAGTGCATATCCACCACTCAAAAACTACCAAACAACACCTTATAATATTACATGCATATATATATATATATATATATATGTATGTATATATATATATATATGTATATATGTATATGTATGTATTGTAACCACTTTATGTTCATTTACTTGATAATATAGATAATATACTACTTGCTTCAATTGCATCTACATCATGATTTATAAAATGAACTTGTATATACCAGCGTGCAATAGATGTTATTTACCAAACCACCTTGTGGCACAACTTTCTTTGGCAATGGCTAATACTAGCGCGTTGAAGCTATTGACTTTCATTAGCAAATAAACAGGCTCTTTTAACTATATACTTCACTGAAGGTTATATTTTTTCCTAAGTGAAAATAGTATCTTGAATGATAATGCAGAAAAACAGCAAGATTATGTCTTCATCATACCGCTTCCAAATTGCTTGAGAATGATTCATTTCTTTCTTTTGCTGACTTCTTCTCATCAAGGCGACTTATAAACTCACATGCATCTTGGCTTATTACTTGTGTTTGATAGTATGACTGCCAGTTGATCTGGTATCCCCTTATTTCAACTAATTTTGAATCCAGTCGACTAAGTGGTATCCCTAAAAAGATTAGTAAATGATTCATGGCCTGTTTATAGACATGAATCCCAGTATTCAAAACCAATCTAAATTTTGTCATGTATATTTGTTGAATTAAACATTTATTAATTAAATGATATAAAAAGCAATTCACCTGCTCCACTTTGACCATAGCTTGCTGTATCACTATGAATTGGATAAGAAATCTCAAGGTTGCTATCAGGATATTGAACAGACATTCTTTTGGTTTAGGCAATTTGTTGCTGAAAAACAGATAAACTTTTATAGACAATCAAGTTTGTAATGAAGTAATTTCTGAACCAATGGTAAATCAATGCCCAAAAGTCTAAGGATAAAGAGGGGATCTAAACATGGCTGTTTTCACTTGAATCCAATATACAACAAAGAGGCAGCCTTCCAGTACTTCTAAAGCAAGCATGACATGCATCTGATCAGGTACATGTCATGCTTGCTGTAGAAGTACCCCAAGGCCACAAACTTCGTATGTCTTCAGCTGAAGGCCGTAGATTTCTTCTACCAGCCCATAATCTGCCATAAATTTCACCTAATGCAAACATGGCATAGTGCATACAATATTCTCCCCTCCTAAAGATGTCAGTTAATCTTAAATAACTCCCAAAAATATGTCCACTTTGGTACGAAATTCCAAAAGCAAAAGAAGATTGGTAACCAAATTCAAGCTAAAACAGTGGGAGACTTTATGAGGGCTGTGAAACATATGTTGAAATTTTGACCGCCTTTATCTCACTCTACAAGCAAACTAAAATTTAATGCTAATCATCCCAGAGAGTAATCCGCAGAAATGAACCAAAAATATGTCCAAATGTGCAGTCAAGTTACCTTTTCTCGTCAAATAGGCCTAACCATGACCTGCCATCAAAACAAAAAAGTGACTGGAGGTCATGAGATGTTGGCCTCGAATTCAAAATGACATCGAGACATGATAAACAACATGGATGACTTTAGAATGCAAAAATTCATGTACTTCTGGTAGAAGTGTGAAGAATGGCTGATAAAAGCCCGTTGACAATTGGTATTACAGGAATTTTTGTTAAACCGAGGCCTGCTCTTAATAGATTGTATCTCAATTTTTAAACAAATATAATGTCAAGTATAGTTTCTATTTTGGAACATAAAAAGTTAAAGTTTTTAGATTCCCAATTTTAGGCTCTTCTGTAAAGATGTGCAGAGTTAAAGAAGCTTTCTTGGAAACAATTTTTTATGGTATTGGACAATTTCTGTATGATCCAGTGAAGGAAATTATAGTATGTGTCAACATAAAGTCTAGTATCTACCAATTTATGCTTAAGACTGTCAAGCTGAGGTATACTATCATTGATAGTATCAAACTCCTATTGTATTGAATTTTGTAGATAGCTAGACATGTCTCCTCTACTCCTGTACTAGTTAATTAAAGCTGATGTTTATATCTAATTGAAATTATTTAAATTATTAGACACATTAGCAGTTCCTCTTCATCCATAAAAAGAAGTCATAGTTTTCTTTAATTTAGCAGTTTTTCTTATACGGCATTACACCTGAAGAAAGCTGCGAGCTTATAACCTCAAAGTGTATTAGAAGATAAAGTCTTTTTGTGATTTAAAATGGTCATGTTGTTCTGTTTAAGCTAAGATAAATGTTGTTTTTTCTTGCAAGGAGAAGGAAAAAGAGGATGCAAAGATCCATGGAACATATTTGCTTAATTTATACAATATTCTCATTGAATTTGTAAACGCTGAGAAATTATACTTCAGCCTATCATACATTGAAAGAAGAGTCCTTAGAAGAGATGTAGGTATATCTGTGTTATGCAATAACAAATCAGATATTTATTCATTCTTCTCAGCTGGATTAAAACAGACAGCCATCCTACATGCCTTCAAAGGATAGTTATAAATAAGGCTGTAGTTTTTGTTTTTATTTTTGCATGTCTCACTTTCAGTATTTTACATTTTCTTGGAATTAGACTTTTAGACATTGGTGATATAACTAGTTCAGGATTCATACAGTCAGGGAAAAAGCTCAGATTTCAAGGAAAGTCAGGGAAAATTAGGGAGAATCAGGGAAAGTCAAGACAATTTTTCTATAGTATGGAAAAATTATGTTTTCCTGACAAAATGAGGGAATTTTTATTTCTCTTGAATATTTGTGCAATTCTAACTAATGACTATACATGATACATGGCAGTATTGATAGTTTAGTTGAATGGTAGGGCATAAATAATGAAACTACAAGTCATTTAAAATAATTTTTTTGAACATGTTGAGAAATTTTTCCCTGACTAAGTATCAAAATGATTTCATAGATACAAAGTCTAGTTGCAAAATCTTTTGATACTTGGTCATGGAAAGAACACAACATTTTAGGAAAAATCAGAGAAGAATTATATGTATTCATCTGATTAGTCAGGGACAACTGTAAAAATTATACAACAAATCAGGAAACTTTTTACCACAAAAGGTGTACAAACCTTTAGTTATTTTTTACTAATGTAGTTTGATATTTTGTAAAGTTGTGGTATGTTTTGCTGGGTTGCCTCTTGAAAAACAGCTTATGCTGAAGGGTTATCATCCTAACATAATTTGAAAAGTACTCATAATAATAATAATCATCTCTCCTCTTATATTTCCAATAGCCTCTTTAGCATTGATCATCATTGACACCCTTCCCCTGCTGAACTCTTTTCTTTACTACCCATTCATTTCTGTACTGTAGGTTTTAAATCTTATTTATATATTATCACCATTTTGTGTGCTTCATTCCTGCTTAGGTAGTGAGACCTTTGTATGACAGAATCCAAACTGACCTCAAGAAATTTGAAGGTTCTGGTGACATTGAAGGCATTGATGTTGTTAAGGTATTGGCACATGATTTGACAAAGCAGTTGTCACAGTTTGTATCTGCAAGGAAAGAAATGATAGATTTGTATCCTTTTTGTCCCTGATGAGAAAATACCATCATGAATACTTTCATTTATTGAAATTTTAGTATGTTTTTCATCAGCTACTATAGTAAATGATGTTTGGATAGCTTCATTTCCATGGTGCAACAAACAGTGTGATGCTATTGATCAAATCCTAGGGCCTCAACCTATACTCTCAGATCGGAAGGATAATAGCCATAATCTGAGTTTCCATTGCAGTATCAAGACTAACTCTTTTTTAGTCTGAAATGAGGATATTTGAAGATATATTTTTCTTTTCACTACAAGTACAATATGTGCATTAGCAGAGATAGCTAGCTGTATCATATACCCCAAATCCTTGAACTGACTCCTTTGAATGTACCCTACCACTGAATTATGATTGCAACTGCAATGTGACCAACCACAAGGATAATTTATAAGCTCTTGTTGAATGTACCGGTGTGATGGCTCAGTTGGTAGAGCGTCTGCCTCACAATCGGAAGGTTGATGGTTCAAGCCACGGCCGAGTCATACCAAAGACTTTAAAAATGGTACTCGCTGCCTTTCTCTTCTGGCGCTCGAAAAATGAGAAAAGGAGTGGGGAAGTTAAACACGCGGAGCTACCAGTGGACCAGCCCCCCGCTGTAGCCCTCACTGTGCTCGCAGACGCGTGGCCTAGAGCTATAGAAACGGAGATAGGCGCCGCCCTATGCGCCATTGGGCGCGGGAAGGACTTTGACTTTTTTTTTGTTGAATGTAGAAATAAAAATAAGCCTTCAGGGGTATAAGTGAAATGAAATGAAACTGAAATGAAACCCTCCACTGCATGCCAGTGGCAGCCTGACACACCGTCAAGAATTTTTGTATAAATCTAACTTCCTTACTTATCGTATTTAGCCTTAAATCCCAAATTTAGCTATGTGAAGATGGCAAAAAGTAGATGGGACAACAAAGAGTGTGATGAACAATTGGTTAAATACTTAGAAAATATAGGTTTGAGGTATAATTCAACGTTGCAATGAAGTCTTGTTATCATTCTAATTGGTAGCTGACTTTTGCTTTCTGTATTTGCCTTCTGGAATGCTACTAGCATTATTTGATGTTTGCTAATGCATTGTTATGAAGCTGGGAAGGATATCCCCACTGCTACATTTTGATCCAGCAACCAGCAAGGTTTGTTTTTAATGTTTCTAATCAGTTGAAGGTTATCAATCTGAAATCTTAATGAAATAGCCTATATTTCACTGGTATGAGCCAGGGATTATTGATTTTTAATAGAAAATTAACTTATAACATCAGCCTTTCTAGATTCTTGTACTATAACATTTACTACTTACTACTCTCTCCTTGTACTGTCAGGTACACAAGGCAGAGAGAAGAGCTTACCACCAAGCTAGGTCCCTAGCCTATGTAGTATAGCAGTATGACATGCTTCTTAGAAGATATTTTGACCAAAAAGAAGTGTTTGTTTAGTTTTTTTCAGTTATATCTTCTTGCAATGTAATTAATTTCCTTTCAGACATGAGAATGAGTTTCACCATCCACTTCTTGATAGTCTCAAGACAAGTTTCAGGTTGTTATTTCATCCTGTTGTTTGATAAATTCCCTTTTCTATGTGATCAATACTACATTATTCTACAATGCTGAAGTACTCTATTGCCACTATGTGTTTTTTTTGACAATCATTGGGGGAACTTGCTTCAAATTTCTACTCTGTATTTTATAGCTTAGAAATAGAAATTGTTCAGGATCTGTTCAAGGCTGAGCTAGAGCTACAGCAGTGGAATTATTTCCAATCACTTCTTCATTTGTTCCAATGCCAAGCAAATCTTCATTCATGGACACAATTGGTACCACCGAATGCATTACGTGAGGTGATTATATGTTTTTTTTATAAGAAACATGTTTATAAGAAAGATGAGGCTGAAATTAGGCAAAAATTAAGAAACATAGGCAGGCTTAGTTTCAAAAAATAGTAACTTGCAAAAAGTGCTTTTACTAGTAAAATTTTTTTATCAAACTAGCTTGAAAATAGAATGGCTTACCATTGAATGCCTCAAAAATCCCGAGCACCCTTTTTCTTACATCACAATTGCCTATTCTGGTTTATTATTATCATTGGGAGTCTTTAAATTTAAGAACAAATTATGGCTGGATTTGATGAAATGTTAAGAAATATTCAGGCCTGAAGCCAGACATATTGTTTCTTATATGTCTCCTTTGCTGATAATGGTAATGAATGTTTTTTGGAACAGAATATTATTTAACAAATGGGAAGGGAAGTAAGTTATTAGCACAAATCCAGTTAACATCGACTTCAGATGTTTTTTTGCCAGTGCCTCGGTCTTCCCTTGAGGACTCACTATACTTCTATTTTTTTAGCTTGCAGCACAAGCAGCATCAAGAAGTCCACTCTCAATTATAATGTCAAGAAAAAACTGGCACCCACCTTTTCTTTACCAGTGGCTATATCAAAAGCATTTGGCTGTTATTTCCAAGGTCTCCATCACAACTTTCTTTTATTTTTATTAGCCTTTGTTGAACATTATATAGTTTTCATGCTCTAGTAAGATTGATATCCACTGTTATAAACAATAGCATGTTATATTAATTTTAAAAAATAGTCTTATGATGTAATTTTTATCCACCCTTGTGTGAGTGGATATCCCATAGTCAAGAAAAAAGATGCAATTTATTGCGACCTTGTTTAATTTGGCATTTTCCTGATATTATTTTCATAGTTTTAAACCTCTTACCCAAATTATTCTTTTCAGTTTAGCCTCTACTTTCACACAACACTCAGCTCACAAACAAATCAAAGTGAAATGAAAGCAATGACAAGCAAGACAACAATTGATTATTTTGCAAAGTAAAATCAAATTTTGCATTTTTTTTTATGGTCTATCCTTTGCCTTACACATGGAAAAAATGGCTTGTCCTATAGCAAAAATTTAACTATTCATGTAACCATATTAATGTCTCAGAAGGGCTCATAAAGGCACAGTGAAGTGAAATTTTTTATTGCTTCAAAATGTTCAACTATGCTCCAAAAGCATGCCTTCATGGGTCTTTTTTCAAACATTTTCATGCAGAAACTGTGGGTTTTTCTCACCACCAGAAGTTGAAAACATTCAGCCCTGAAACGACGACAACTTATGCTCATGTGATGTAAGGCATATTCTCTGGTTTCCACTCTGGAGAGCCCTGAAATTGATGAGTCATGCATTGACCCTGAGTCATGTGATGACTATATCAATAAAGAGCTAAGTGAAGAAAAACACCCCATCATATGTCACAAGTCCTTTGCACAAGATTTTTGTCAAGGTCATACTTTGAATGGCTGTTGTACGGAACTTACTTACATTTGAATACCAAGGTTGGCCTATTTATTTTATCACATGCTATATAACATATAATGTTTTAAATTTTCATGATTTTGACTTCACTGTGCCTTTACAGAGGGTGTTTTAAGGCAGATAACAATGTAGTGTTTAGTTTTACTCATAAAAACATACACAGAGGAAATTGCAATTCAATGATAGATTTGAAAGAGTTTCTAAGTTGTATACTGTAGTTCTTTGAATTGGTTCACACAAATATGCCCGCCCCTAGAGTAACCCCTTATGCAAAAATTAAAGAACAGTAAATAAACCCACAAAGAATTTATGGCATTCACATCTCTTCATGTCCCAGAAGTGATCACTGCATTGCATTTGCCTTTAAAAGCTACCTAGCTTTACAGCTTTTTTCCTTCCAGATATATCCTACCCTTTGAAATCTTTATGTTTTTTATAGGATTAGTACATTCATGCGCAAGACTGATGCCCACTGTGTTTCGTTAGTACTTGATTCAAATTGTGCTAATCACATTTCTCCTGGAGATGGCTATTTTATGCCCAATGTTGAACGAGAAAAGCCAACTGGACTTGATACTTATCCAGCCATAGTCAGCTTCCTTGAGGTAATGATTTTAACTTTGAGCACCACAAACATCCCAAGCAACTACATGTTTTTTGTAAGAAAAAAGTTTGTAAGAAAATGAGGCTCAAATTGTCAAAATCTTAAGAAAATTGTAAGAAAATCACAAGGCTCAATTGTCAAAATGAAGTGTTTTTATAGGCCAAAAATCAGTATTTCATCATTATTACATTCAAAATGTTAAAGATGGAATTCAAATTCAAGTAGACAATATCAATGACAAAATTGTGAACCATTTCAGCCAGTTTATTCAGAAGAAGTTAAGAAAAATTTTTTAAAATCTGAGGCTCAATTTCAGGAAAAGTTAAGAAAATTGAGGCTCAGGTAAAATAATGGTTTTCTTATAAAAAAAACGTGTATATCTTTATTTGCTAGAGCTATTAGGTTTAGGTTTTATCACCTTTGGTTGATGATTTAAGAACACCCCAGCCCTTAAGTTTCTAAATGTTGTCTTTACATCATCCTTGCAGGCTATGCCAGCATCCTATCGGCCAAACATAGTTTCACTTCTTAGTGACAGAAGCAGTGAATTAGCTCAACCTGGTAGAATTGTCTATCACTTTGAAGAGGTGAGTACTTTTTATTGGTACACATTTTTTATAAGAAAACTGTGATTTTGCATGAGTCTCAATTTTCTTAACTTTTTCCGAAATTGAGCCTGAGATTTTCTTAACTTTTTCTTATCTTTTACTGACATAAACTGGCTAAAATGGTTTACACTCTCATTATTAATATTGTATGCTGGAATTTGAATTCCATATTTAACGTTTTGAATGCAATGACAAAGAAATATTGATTTTTTTTGGCCAATAAAAACACTAAACTTTGGAAATTGAGCCTTGTGATTTGATTAAATTTTGACCATTTGAGCCTCATTTTTGTATTAACTTTCTTCTTATAAAAAATGTGTAGTTACATTTTATTTTAGACTTGACCAACTCAGGTTTCATTTGTATCATTTTATGTTTTGCTTTGGCCTTGATTTCCTCTATTGCCAAGTCACAATTACTGTATTAGCCTAGTTGCAGTGTTTTCCACATTTAGCTTTGGACATATTTTTTCAATGTTGACTAGTTTAGTATCAACAGTGTGAGACCCTCTTCAAGTATATTGAAAGAGTAAATTATAGCTGTTGAAGGTATGAATGAATGAATTGAATGTGTATTTTAATACTACTGTAATGCAGTTGTTAGAAATCTATACCTTCTCATACAACCATATGATTTGACAGTTGTCAGCATGACTTAAATATTGTGAACACTAAACTATAGTAGTTTCTACAATGCAATGTAAAGACACAAGTATCCCTAATTATATTTTATATACAACCTTGAATCTTACAGAGAGGTAGTCTTACACATTACCTCATCAAAGTAGATGTTCAAATTTATCTGGTGATAATATTTAATGGAAAGAGAAAAGAAAAAGATTCTTATGTTCAAAAATTCATGACAGGTGAGCTATGAAATCTGAGATTACTTCAATAAATCATATAGGTGCAAACTCGTTCTACTTCAAGCAAAATGAGCATGTGCACTTTACGAGCTAATGTTTGTTCCTTTTAGAAGAAACTTCTTTTTTATATTTCTATTTGTATTGTAGAAAATGCAATGACATATTTGGGTTCTATTGATAAATTACATATGACATTACCAATCTTGCATAAGTCTCTTAAAATTCTATGTATCACTCCTTTATAAAAATAACTTACCTAGCTATACTTTCTAATGAGTTGATTTATATATTTTGTCATGTCGTAGAGATGAGATCACTCCTTTGCTATGAAAAACACTACCAACAGCTTAAACCAAGACCAGGGCAGAAATTTCGCAAATAGTCAATAAAGATACAAGCAGATGTATAATACTGAAGAAACTTGACTGTGCTTCAATGCAAAGTACAAGATGCTTGTGCAAGATGCATGCAAAATGCTAAATCCACTATGATCTATCATGTTCATCTTTTGATTGACATGTATAAAATGATGCCATCTGGCATGAGCTATTGCAAATACCAGCAGTAATTTAATATCAAGAGATAGGATGCTCAGAGATGATGTACAACAGTGGTTCCCAAACTCTTTAAATTATTCTGCAAGGGAGTCCCCTGCTACATTGCTTTTTTAATCGAGACTCCCTGGAGTGATAAATATTTATTATGATAAACATACTTTGAAATATGGCAAACAATGGTACAGGCTAGTAGACTAAGATTCAAACAATATTCCATTAGAGAATATTTCTCTCAAGGCCCCCAAACATGCTTTGTGGTCCCTTGGAGGGTCATGGACACCAGTTTGAAGAACCACTGGCATGAAAGGTAGCCAAAGTCATGTCAATACCATAACATCACTTATACTGTTTACAGTTATTATGAGTTAAAGAAACGTCTCTTAGAAAAGATAACATATATAATGAGATCAGATCAATTTTTTTCAAAACCTTACTGCGATTGTCTCTTATGTGTAGAAAGTTGGCATGAAATGTTAACATGAAATTCAAAATTAATACTTGGTCACTTACTGATAAAGCAAGAATGACCATCTACCTTCATCTGATTGCCACATAATTTGTCATCATTAAGAAGGATTTAGCTCTTTCATCACAAACATGAAGCAAGAATCTAACTATACTTCAATTATATACAGAAAATTTAATGCAATTATAAATAAATTTTGTAACTATCACTTACAACTAGTGCTATACAATACAAACATATACAGAAAGATCAGAGTACTGTATACAATGGTTGCCTAATTTCCCACTTGTACCCCTACAAACAATAGGCAGTCCAAAACAATTGGTATCATAGACTTCAATCCATTTGCAAAGCTTCTAAGTTTTGAAGGATAACAATTAAACCATCATTGGCCTCCATTTGTTAGTGGGGCAGCTGGTTTTTTAGAAACTTCTCGAAGAAGAGCAGCTCCTAAAATAAAAGACAAAGAATGGAAGGAAGTCAGGTTACTTTTTACAGTATAGCTAAAAAGATGTAAAACAGTATTGACTATGAGGTAATGCAAGAAGGGAAACAAATAGAGAGCACAACTGAAAGATGTAGTATAATAATTGAAACAGTGAAACATACTATTCATAGCAGTTTTTGTCTTTTGCACCATGAAAGATGGCAAAATGAATCCTTTAATATCTTCTCGCTTAATTCCAAGGTTATCTCTAAACAACAAATGTAATACACTTCAGTGAAAGAGCAAATTTGATTTGTAAATGCAGGGTCTCATCTGCAAAATGACATGGCTTGAAAACTACAAAACTGAACTACAGCTAAAAGTTACTTGAATACATGCCACTCAAAGTTACATAAAGTCATCTAGTTTCCAATATGATTGACATCTACAATTTTCCAATACAATTACAGTACACTCTGGATATGTTGAATTAATTGGGAGTAGGTGAAGAATCTGGAATAAACAGAACTCCAGATGAACAAGAGGGTCAGTTTTTGAAACAAAGAATGAATTTGGGGCTGAAGTAATCTAAGTACAGCTTGAAACTAACCATGATGAGACATTTCCTAAAATTTCCAGTAATATTTTCATCATAATTTCATTAATTATTATAAATCCAGTTGAAACAAGGGAACTGTAAATTTTTTGAAGCCTTTCAGCTAAGATTTCCAACAAAAACTGTCAGTTTGTGAAAAAATTAAGGAAAAATACTCTAGATGTGGTGCTTTTTGTCTCCATCCTCTCAGAAGAGGGTTTTTTGTGATATTGATTTGATGTTGTGACAATTTTGAGCAATTTGGAAATCAATACTTGATGGAAGATCCAGATAAAGTGGAGTCTCCTCTCAAAAACTCCAGAATAACCAGTATAGTTTACAATATAAAATTTAGGGAGTATGGAAGAAGTCTGAATTATCCGAAAATCTGGACTATCTGATGCATGATTATCTGGAGTATACTGTAAATAGAAACTGTGAGAAGATAGAAGACACATCATTGATTTATAGTGATGACTTACTTGTAGTCTTGATGAGTTGTTGCTAGGTTCCTGATATCATCAGCAATCATCAAAAAGGCCTAAATTGGAAAATTCATCAATACATAGTAGAAGAAATATACAAGACAAAGTTTCAACTCTTCATACATGATTTCTGATATCCATTGGCCATACAGCCATCACATAAAAACATACTAATTGGAGTCGCTCGGTATCCCTTGCTTTGTCAAAGATGCAAAATGCAGGCACACCAGAGCTGGGGGATAGGTAACTGCAGCTCCACCACTTTTTTGTTACTCTTTTGTGATTAATTGTAGTGGGGTGAATATTTTTCTAGATTTTCATAAAGTGGAGGGGTGGTAATAAAATGACCTACCAGAAAAATTACAACAACCTTGAAGGAAGTTAAAGAATTGATGATCCCACCAGATGGTTTTCAGTGAAAATTGGATGGAGTGGTAGACAGTGTTTCATTGGACAAGGGTTGTGAAGTGCTTGGTAGGGAGTTGACTCATGAATAATGAGATGACAGTGAAAATGTTGCTGACTGTGATGATTCCCATATTCTGCTAAAATGGGGAGGGGGTCATTATAAAATGCTATGATGGGTGAAAACTTTCAAAAAGGGCCCAATAGTAGCTTGCCAATCATCCCCAGTCCCCTCACTCAAAAATATGTTTCAGTGTCCTTGAAATGACTTTTCAAAGCAACAGTTGAAATGCAACTACAGTAGGTATCTGACCTTTCCACCAGTAATTGGCATATGACCATTATCAAATAGCCATTGCTTGTCATCTTGATCAGCCATATACTAAACACATGAGAGAAACTATGGCTAGTCAGTTTATTGTTACTATGAGATAAAGTCCTGTACAGTATAGACAAAATATGAATTTACATCACTAGAAAAACTTTCAGCAAAATCATGAATAAAAACTTACTGTAAATTAACTATCAAGATTTGGACAAGAACTAAGCACTATCACTACATACCTTGAATAAATCAGGATGTCTTGAATAAAGCCTACCTCTTGCTGAAGCAAAACCAAGTATCCTTAACACAAAAATAGCAAACACAGTCTTACAAAATGTTTGAATTTAAATAAAAACAGTAGTTTACATATTCTATAATACAGAAACTTAGATCTGGTATGCAAGGGCATTAGAACTGCTACTTAAACTTTTCACAAGCTTTTGATAGAGGGCTAGCATTCTCTAATGAGGGAACTTGAGCCCCCAAATCCCCATGATGCCAGCCCTGGCATTGTGGCTCTTTTGAATACTAATAGTTCAAAATAAATACTAGCATTAATAGAATAAAACAAAATTCAGATGCTTACTTGTTGGCCTTGACACCCATAATAAATTCAACATGATCTGTAATTCTAGATTCATCCCACTATTGAAAAAATATATGAATATAGAAACATCAACTTTGGGTGTCATTCCTGTTCCTTTATCAGGTAGCATCTCTGACTTTGAAGATTCAAAGGCCACAACAGAGAAGTTTTCAGATGACCTATGCAAAATTAATATTTCTACTCCAGCTAAGTCACAGGGCCATCTAATTCAAACTTCATCAAACCAGGAATCTAAAATATATTTACCAACAGTTACCAAAAGACTAGCAGGCTAGCTAATAGAAATCCTAGTTTTCACTTACTGGGGGATAGCTGTAATCATCATGTGGTTTTTCCCTGAAAAAGAAGATTTGCAAATGAAAATTGAATACTTTTGATAGTGAGTGCTAAATATTGACATCTCTATAGCTCACAGAAGCCAGTATAAGTAGGCAAGAACACTTAATTTTACCTGTAGTCATCTCGCTTGAACTTTTTCTGAAATTAAAAAGAAATATACTCATTGGATATATATAATATGTATGAAACAAAGATAATATGTCTTATAAGATATAAAATATCAATATCTAGACACTCAGACACAGCTACAAGCATTTAAACTCTAGGTAAGTCCATCACAAAATTATTAGCTTTGCAAACTCAGCTGAAGCTGTGTTAAACTCTTTCTACAAATAATAATAAAAGGTCCAAGATAAGAATAACTTTATAAAAACAATGAAACACAATGTAACATATACAATAATAACTGCACACTATTCTTTATTAACAAATCATACCACTGCTGAAAAACCTCATTCATGCTACATATAGTACATGAAATGTACAACAATAGTGAATATTTTGAAATTACTATAAGCCTGCTTCCTAGTGGCAATGAAGCAAACCAATTGAACAATAAGTTATTACAAATAAACAATTCACCTTTTTTATTGTTACTGATTTTATTGTTCTTTTTTCTACTACCTGAAAATTGAAAAAAGTAGTTATGGTAAAAGAAGAACTTTAAATACTATTCATTTCATTTTTACTTAATAAATTCAAAATTCTGTTAACTTCAAGACAACCAAATAAGTGAATGTGAGACTAAGTACAACATAAGCAAATGTGGAATTCATCCCTGGTTGTTTTTTTAAATGGTTTATAATAACAAACATGATACCTTTATTTCCTCACTTCCTTCACTCTCTTTGCTATCAGATTTGAAGATTGATTTAGCCTAAAATCAAATTCATGCATGAGTAAGTAAAGCTGTTAAAGGAATATAACAATGGTCTATAAATATATATATATATATATATATATATATATATATATAAATGTACAATTACAATACATACATATAAAAAATACAAGGACAATTTGGGGAGCAAAAGACTATGACTACCCCATGGCCTGTACATAGAAGAAATCACACTACAGTAAATATTTTAAAATAACTTAAAGAGAAAGGAAGTAGAAAAAAAACAATGGTAGAAAATTAATCTCATGGGTTTTGTGGCCAAGCAAGGGGCTGGGAGAAATTTGAAATCATTACTACATAATCTAAGGGGATTAGGGATGTTAGATTTTATGTATGGTACCCTAGATGGAAAGTGGAGCCCCAGCTACAGATGGCAACACCCAGCTCCATTGCTCAACCCACAATGCCTCATGGTTTTCCAACTAGAATACAAACTAAATCTTTTTCAAAAGATAAAAATGATATTTGAAAATACGCACTTCATCTAATGCTCGTCTCAATATATATTTAACATGGTCCTCAGAAAGTGGTTCTTTAGTATTATCAGATATGTTGTATGCTGCCATGCGGAACATCTGCAAAAGAAACACCTCATAAAAAGTTACATCTATGCCTTATTGTAGCAAGAAATGAGATGTACACAACAAGACCTATTTCTGATATTAAGGGACTTTGAAAACAAATTCATATTTTTGATACTACAATACTAAATAATTTTACAGCTTCTAACACTTACCTCTTGGTAATTTGAAAGAACTTTTTCAATATCTGCATTTAAACTTGGCTGCAAAGCAGCCCGTACAAGTTCAAGGGCTTTTGCAGGGTTGTTACTTGTGTTGGTTCTGAAAAAAGAAATTGGATATGCAATACCATCAACTAAAAGGACTTTCTGTTTGAAGAAAGATCAGCAAACATTCGTGAAAGCTGAATTTATTGACGGAACACAAACAACTATCAAAATTCATTTATCAGCCACTGAAGCAAAAATCAGTCACTGAAGCAAAAGATTTCTACTCCAATGTACATCTGTGAAAAAGTTAGTGAATTGTTTAATTGACTGAGCAGCCATCAAAAGCTACAGTTGACCAAATCAGAAGATAATCATGAGATCATTCACATTATAAATCACTAGAGAAAATATCAAGCCTACCTTGTTCTGCTGACCATGATGGCAGTTTTACCAAAAAGCCTTAGAGACAACAAAAATGGAAAATCAAATAGAATCTAAGCATGTTAATAAGAACCACTCTAGCACACACATGGGCAACCTACAGCCTGTGAAGAACTTTTTGTGCTCTTTCCTGTGAATTGATGAATTTTTGAGAAATTTCTAGAATTTTGATTTTCATGATAAGAATTCACTCCAAGCCTACAGAATACTTTCAAGATTAACAGGAGTATTCGTTGCAATATGGTTTAACTTTATTAGCTACCTCCAGAATATCGTGATGAAATGTTTAAAAAATGTCTGTCAGACTTTGGTCAAATACTAGGCTCTTGGCCGCTATTCCAAAAATTTAGGGAAACTGCACATCATCTGAGAGCCCCTATGCTCCAAGATTATGATCTGAATGCTTTCAGAAAGATTTACATACTCATATCTCATAGAAATGTGTGTGCATGTACATACTGCTTTATTAAATGTCTTCTGTTTATGGCCCATGGCCTTTGATAAAATGCTAAATTTGGCCCATATGAGGAAAAGGTTGCCAATGCATGCTTTAGCACAACAGGCATCAATTGATTAGCACTCAAGCATCTCATATCACAAGTTCACAAGCAAAGATCCTTTTACTATACCCAGTTAGCTGCCACTATTTAAAAGATAGTTTCTCTCAACTTTACTAGATCATTTTTATTGACAGGTATATACAATAAGAACATGCAAATAGCTGCTTTTCCTAGGAGACATTATAAAGCCTCACAAATTAATAGACATACTTTCTCTTTGGAAAATTCCGTGCTGTCATATTGAATGGGTTTGGAGCCTGAAGAGCAAGCACACAATGTATTAGGAAATACCTAAGTACAATTCAAATAATGGTTTGGCAATTAAGAACTAAATTAGGGACCCCAAGAGTAGCTAATTTAACTACTCAAATATTCTTAGCTATTATTCATGAATATTTGAATATTCACATAGATTTATTTTATCTATTCAAATTACAGCTAGAGAATTTATTTACTTCTATCATATCAGCCACATAAGATGTCATAATTGCAAAATACAATGAAATAACAAAGCTATTTTGACAGCTTCTCTGTCATGGACTTTTTCAAGTTATTGTTCAGTAAAAACAAGTTGTCCACATGATTGAATTCAAGGTTCGACCACTTGCTCTTCCTGATTGGATTGAGACTTTCTTTTCTGTGTAAGAATAGTAAACTATGTGGAATATTTGGCACTTTGATTCAAATACATATATTTGGATATTCTTGAGGTCCCTAAACTAGACCAAAAGAAAAAATAAAACAGAGAAAAAACAAGTCAATAAAATAGAAATACTTTTAATTACTAAAAAAGTTGAAGTAAAGTGTATATTACTTTAGTTTGCAAAGAAGGGTTTCTAATATAACNCATATCAAGATAAAGGTTTATGCATATCAAGAACTGGAAATGAATCAACAGCAGAAATGAGACAGATTAAATAAATTAAAAGCAATATGAATATATCAAAAATTCATTGTTTACCAGTTTTATAGGTTCACGCCCATCTGATAATGATTCCCTGCAACCAGAACATAATTCTGATGTTAGAATTTCAATAAGTAGCTTNTACATAGATAGATGCAGTGCATTCTAGACACAAACATGGCCAATTAAATAATAATTATTATAGATATATTTATATGGGTCAAAACCTTTTCAGTTCCTATCGGCACTGTTATCAATTAGGGACCTGTTTTAAACTAAAAACTAATATATTGTTACAAAAAAAGCTAGTTCATCTACAAAGTTAAAAATACAAAGAAAAATCATGAGAAATTGTCCAAATACAAAGCCTAGTTGTTCAACATACTATAATCAGTATGAGAAACTGAAAGATAAAATATAGAAAAATATACAATAACATTATACCATGTAAAGCTTAAGCCATCCAAAACAAATTATTTCTAGCTACAGTGACTATATTGTAATGGATTAGGCTATGTCATAATGGGTTTATCCTATTAGGCTTGTCAGCAAGTAACAAGAGCTTCATCAGTCTACATAATAATGGATATGTCAATGACACTTTAAATACATCATCCTGGCTAGTTTCTTCAAATCCGTCCTAAATTGCTGCAACGCTACTTAATATTGCTTCTGTCAATAGATTTAGTAATTAAATTTAAAGGGACTATAAAAGAGACGCTTTGAAATACACAATAAGTAGACTTTGCCCTGCATGAATAATTTAAACAAAAACTCAGAGGAAATCAATTTATATGAATGTAAAGTATAAAAAGTGTCACTTGAATAGCAATTCATACAAAAGCAAAAGCCACATATGTTTTCAAGGAGAAAAACCCCACTGATGAGCCAACAATATCACAGTAGAAAATAAAATAAATAAATTGCTGTTAAACATGTCAGACTAACTGAAACTAAATCAAGACCTTCTAGCTGTATAAATGAAATTAAACAAACTNTCCAGACAAAATGAAGTAAACTGCAATTGCGGCTACAATAATAGGTGCAAAAATAAATGCCAACTAAAATCTAATGTAGAAAAAAGGAATTGAGCTGCCACTTTGATTAGCTAAGAAATATGCGCAAATTTGCATAAAATTTGATAAAGAAAATTCATGTAAACACTAGACAAATAAATATTCAAGAAAGCTTTTTCCTACTACAGAAACCTAACTTCTCCACTACAATTCGAAAATAGGTAGATGACAGCCTTACCTTTTTCGTTTCAACTTTATTGAAACAGGGGTGCCATCGAAAGATCCCCTCAGTAATGATTGACTCCTGACGATACCAGAATTGCTAGAACGTGGAGTCTGCTGTGATTGCTCCATGGCTACGTTCTTAGTTTCTTCAATTGGTTTACCACCATTTTCTACCATCTTGCCGGGAGAAAATAATTACCCCTTGAAGCGAATCAGTCACAAATTTAACGTCCTGTCACCTGCTATCCGCTACAACTATTTGACAAAGATGGCTGGCAAAAACTTTTCATGAAAACGAGGCAAATTTCATGGTTGTACACGAATGCAGTTATCAGAACTTGAAATGGGTAAGGGTTAGGCAAGCATTAGGGCAAGGATAGGGTTTTGGGGCAGAGTAAAGGCTTTCAGTACATTTATCGCGGAACACCCGAGTCATTGACTGTTGTGTTACTCTTTGAATTCAGGGGTCAAATGAAATGCCCAACTCCCAGTAGTTTAAAGTAAAGAGTTTGAATATGAAAATCAACCTGAATTACTACCCTGGTACGCTAACAAAATTAAGAATTTGATTTGTTTTTGATAAAACAAAGCTGCTAAAAAATACCGAAATGGAGAAGGAGAAAAAGGGGAAGCTTGGGTCAGTATTTTAGGCTCCTCTTGTAGGCCAGCACTTGTGCGAAGGACTAAACGCTTCAATTTACTGTCGGTTCTTTGACAGTGTGCTCAAACTGAAGTAGAAGTGCCAAATGAATCAACCATATGATCGATTTTAGAGTGTATTTTAGCTATGTTCTCGTTCACTGAAGAAGGTCGTGAGAATTTGAAACTAGGCTGTGAATCTGTCGGATATAACGTGGAAAATGGAGGCCAGATTTCAGTAAAATTACTGTCGCAGGATCTAGCCATGACCAGAAAAGAAGTACTCCCCTCTTTCACTAGCAAAAATACTATATAGACAGGTGGGAAGAATAAGAAGCATGAAATAGTACTTGTTAAAGCTTTATTACGACCAACAGAGGCATTCTCAGTCTTGATCAGTGACAGCCATTCTCAGTCTTCATCAGTGACAGCCCTATCATCAACGACAAATAGTTTCAGCTTCAGAAGTTTCAGTTTCATAAATATTTTAAAATCCATCTAAATACAATTTATCAATTACAATACTGTTAGTAATTCAGAAGTGCAGAGAGATATTCATCATCTCAAAGCTCATGCTTTTCATCGTGAACAGAACTCAAAACTACAAACAATAGGGCTAAATACAAAAAGTGTATGGAGCATATAAATCATTTATTGTTCATCTTCGTGTGCAAAACTCAATGCGTAAACAATTTTTTTAAACTTCTGATATGAATATATCATTAACTAAATACAATAATACACCTCTCAAGTACATGGCAGTGTAAAATTGGCTTGCTTGTATAGAGCATAACACAAAATGAAACAAAATCAGTGGAAGTAAGCAAGCAAGGAAAAGGGAAATTAAATAGTTAAAAGTTCAGGGTTAGTCCAAGGCTTGTTTCGACGACAGAAAATGTAATAGCTAGATCGAATAGAGATGTTCATGGCTTTCATTATAATTCTTTTTGTGATTTTCTTATCAAAATTTAACTCATGTAGTAAGGATAAAAGAGAATTGCAGGAAGAATCCATAACCCCAATAGCACCCATAGAGAGATTGACAAACAACTTTACAAGATAATGATGCTCATAATAATCAGTACTAATAATTCTTAACAAATACTACATTACTGCATACCATATAATGACCACAAAATAAAGTTACGAGATACTAACTACTTTCTGTCTCAAAGAAGAACTCTCTCAGTAGCTAGGCTAATCGAGGAGGGAGTATAATATCAGTGGCGGTTTTAAGGATCACGAGGCCTGGGGTCGAAATCATCTGCCGGGCCTGGGGCCGAAATCATCTGCGGGGCCCTGGTTTGAAGATCACCGAGTGCATTTACATGCTTTCCTGTGATTTCTTTCCAATTTTTTCTTAAACACCGGGCCCCTTTTGGGTTATCAAAAGCCCGGGGCCTGGGGCCATGGCCCCCTAAAACTGCCACGATTGATAGTAATGTTGATTGAGCGAAGTATACTATAAACAACAAACTATTGACATAATTTTCTCGACTCTTGACTAGAGTCATCTTCACTATGAATAGGGAAATGAGAGCCACATACAAATGCAGTAGAAAGAATACAGGCACGNGGGTGTAGGGAAAGGACTTATTCAGACGTGGAAGGAAACGTTAAATAGATAGAAGGGAACATAAAGCAAATAGGGACTTGGAATGAAGCTGAACCTGGCTAGAAACAAAGGACAAGAATATTAATCATCAGAGCATGGACAAACAAGGCAAGAAAGTAAACCAAACCTATGGGAACTAACACCAATGAATGTTGCATGGAGTACTTGTTAAAGAGTCTTGCACATCAAGAATGATAGTGATAGCTGGATACAAACTTTAGCTTCGCCAGTGCTTCTGCAGCAAATAGTTCATTGCTAGCTGAGAACTAAATTATTTAGGGAGTCTACAACATCAAATAAATTGGTTCATTTTCTGCAGGCAAGTGATATCAACGTTTCTGACTACTTCGAGATATTTGGAATTTTTCTCAAGAAACTGCTGAAGACTCGGGATAAATTTTTCGATTCATATTTGGCGGTTAAAGTCTACTACGTTCTGTTGATCGCAATATCACACTTACTTGAATCAGATGGCAAAATTGCTAATGATTGCTCCAATCCTTTTATTAACTTGGTAAGTTGAGCTATTTTGCTTGATTGGTAATAATTGTATTCAACTACTGCATCTAATTTCTATGATTTTCCTTCAATGGCTGTTGATGTAGCGTTCCATCTTTCACAGTGCTGAAATCGAGAGGTAAGACTGCAAGAGCCATTATGGTTTCTACTGGTTTGGCTTTTACTTTTATGTTATCTACTGAAGCAAGTGCTGACGAATTGCTGATTACTTTGTAGCGAAAGCACAGACAGACTTTAAAGTGAAGACGAGTCGAACCTGTTCTGCGAGCACGTGGCTGTGGTTGAATTATTTGGAATATTTCTAAAACAACTGCTGGATGCATGGGATAAGTTCTTCTGCGCCGTCTGTCGCATTGTAAGTGAAGTTTTCTCCAGGCAGTTGAGGAGATACCAGTTGAGAATAATGTCAAAACTTGAACAACGAATCGATTCTGTTCTGCGAACACGTGAGGATCGCAGAGAAGAGGAGATCAAAGAAAAATTTGTTGACAGCTTGTTCATCTTTAAGTTGAAATCTTGCAGTGTCGACGGCAAGGGCTTGAGTGAGGAATAGATAGAGAGGAAGAGAGAAAAGATGCAGATCTGAAACAACGGACCGATCTTGTTCTGCGAGTCTGTGGGGTTAGCAAAGAAAAGAAGATAACGGAAGAATTCCATGAAACCTTCCATATCTTTAAGTTGGACTCTTGAAAGGTTCAAAATGAAGTACTTGAATGATAGCAAGGGTGAAGATGACGATGTGAATAAAGCTAATCTCACCTCAAGCGGAGTTGAAATTTCCAGGAAGCCAAAGAAACAAAGCCATGAAAGTGACGTGATTGCTTCAGCCAAAAGGAAAAGAAATAAATGGGAATAGCTTCTACGTGAAAAGAAAACACTTGACAA
>OLMO02000277.1:14932485-14974080 GCA_900291935.2 Cassiopea xamachana | reverse complement strand
AGAGCGGTTCACCAGTGCAGAGTGAGACAGCAAGCGTGCAAATCAAATTTAAGAGAAATTGAGGGTGTTTGTGTCAAGCTAGTTGACAACGACAATAAGATTCACTGCTATGAGCACCTGGTGATTAACAAAAGTGGAGGAAATCGTGCCTTTCCTAGTTCTTCATCCACCTGGGATCATATAAAGCAATCAGGTCATGTTGGAACCCTAGAGAACCTCTCCATTATTAGCAAACTAACAATTCCTTTGATCTCTTAATTCATGAAAGCATTCTCATTCAAAGGGATAGACCTAATCATAATTCCCAGCAGTCTTCTATTTCCACGGTGTTGTTCTAATTTTCATATTGTTCATTCCATGTTCCTTACTTTATGGCGCTTTTTACTCTCTCTTGAGATATTAAAATACGTTTTTCTCTTTTTCTCTTTCATCGTTTGCCCTGTCATGTTTACCATTTCTTATTTTTGTCCTCTATAGTGCTCCCTTCCACGTTCATTCCAACTCTGTGCTTCCTTTCACGTTAGTTTTCGTATTAGTATTAGTTGATCCATCATATGGAATCTATTTGTGCCCCCTTCATATCATCCTCATACTGAAGATGACATGATTAAAGTAACACCATTTACATTTTATCGTTCAAGTCACACCCGTTAGTTCGTTAAATTGGAACAGCCATATTTGCTGTAGAATGTTGTCAAGGAATAGTCGTAGGGATATGGAAGAGGGAGAGCGTGGGGAGCGCAGTCAACTAGTTGCAACATTAGAGGGCTCATTCCCTTAGCTCGGTAGTTGTCTTGGAACTTCAGCACTGAATTGTTATCATTTTATGGTAAAAGACTACCTTAGACTTAAAAAGCTATCAAAAAATGGCTATCAAACAAGATAAGTCTGACTAGACAAGCATTAAAAAACTCGTTGTTTTCTGAGCAATGTTCTCAGTTTCTTATCTATGTAGGTAGACCAACTTCTAAGTTTCTTATAAAACTTCATGCATAGGAAGAGAAGAAGAGCCCCACTAGCTACCACTTAAATTCTATATCAATGAACCGTAGAATCACTTGATCAGAAATCACACTCCGGATCAATCGTGAATATTGTTAAATTTCACAAACTTGTGGGCCCTTTCTGTCACCGTTCTTTCAACTGATATGCAAGCAATACGTAGCCCTCAACTCTTCAAAAACTACCTGATTTTGACGATGTAATGACACAAATTTACCTGAATTTTCACAAGCTTTAAAAGTTTGAGGGTGCTACACCCCCTCACACCCCCGGGTCACTACGTCTTCGAGTGCTGACCTATGTCATCGGTTGTCATGCATGGGAGAGCGCCTGAATACTTGCTAATGAGAATCTAGGAATCTGGCTCAATAACCGCCAAACTATTCACATCACATTTTGGCGCGTAGAATCACACAGTCAATAGCACCAAGCATCACGTGACTGTTGATCCTCCTATTGCTACATGAGGATGCACCATTGGCGCATTTGTCAGTTGGTGTGAGACTCACTGTGACGCAACATTGATTGGACAGGATAGCTGTTTGTGAATTTGAAGACATTTTAGTTTCAACGAATTATAGCTTAGTTAGTGTTCCTGCACTAACTATCTTTCGATTCATATTTAGTGGTTCAATGTCAAACTTATTTGCATCAGACAGTGAAATTACTAACATGGTAAGAAGGCCTTTTTTGCTTGATTGGTAATATTTTCATGAAACTACTGCATCTAATTTATATGATTCTCCTTCAACGACTCTTCACGTAGCGTTCCATCTTTCTCAGTGGTATAGTCAAGAGGTAACACGGCAAGCGCCTTTATGGTTTCTACCCGTTTGACTTTTACCGTTATGCTACCTACTGAAGCAAATGCTGATACATTTTTTATGATTTTGGAACGAAAGCAAAGCTATGAAAGGCTGTGATCTTCTTTAAACTATTGCATTATTCTTTACAGCTATACCACTGATCTTTCTTAGTGCTATTTGTAATTCACGATGGAATTGTCAGTGGCTTGACATATTCCTTCTAGAAGTTACAGAGATATGAACTTCATAGTAGCTCCGCTCATGTTCATTTTAACTGTAGTCATGGGGTGAGAGCACTTGCTCGGAAAGCTACTTTTCATTGACTTTAGGGGAAGCGAGAGTATAACGTGACACTGCTTCTCAATACCCCTTTAGTAAAGAAGATCATTTGAAGAAGATGCTTATTAAATTAGAAATTGATAGCGTGCTTAACACTTGAATTAGCTGCATTTCTCAATGTGAAGTAGTAGGTCATCTGATATTGAAAACAACTGCATTACCATATCATTTTAGTGTGGATTCGCGGATGGGTTTTTCCAGCCAACCGTTGAAACGATGGCAATGCTGTACAAGAGTTCTCTGCACCATGTTGGTAAGACAATCATGAATTCTCTTTAATTGATAGCTATGTAGCAGCTGGCTACGATTCAATATCTGACTTATTTAAATTGTTTTCAATGTACATACTGGAATGCCTACATAGTATTGCAAATCCCTGCTGAAATACAAGATTTAGGTCAGTTAATGAGAAACTCTAAGTTTGTCACATGTTAACTTAAATGGAATTTTAGTTCAATAGAATTTTAGTGACAATAGCGCCACATAATAGATATTTCAAATCTGTAAGTTTGATCAAGCCAGAAGAAACAAGCTATTCTTTACAATAAAATGGACATGCATTAGAAAGGAAAAGAATATCCCCCAAAGCAAGGATAGAAAATACCAAACTCCCTCTATAGAAAGCCAAGGTACTCTTTAACAACCGAACTTTATACTACACCGTTCCATAAATGGCGGCGGTCTTTGGGTGGCGGGGTTGTTTACATGACGGTGCTCATTGCAAACTGAAATACTAATCCCTTGGGGTCAGTCATTTATAATTCTGAGCACTGGACAGGCTAACATTAGAGAAGATATGAACACCATTGAAAGAACAGTTTGTACGATGAAAGCTTCTGGAGAATAACGATGCAGAAGCTATCCACTAACAAATGGACACGAAATGTCCTTTCCTTGTTAGCCTATGGAGAAATAACAGCCTTGAGAGTCTTTCCTTTGATTTTTGCAAATAAGTTGCTCCTAAAGAAACTAGATTCTGTGCTAACATTGTCTATTTAAAACTGTTTATAAACTTTTATCGTTGATGGGCAAGAGAGATCATCTTGGTTGTAACTATTGGCTCTCAATGAATCAAAACATCCAATGTTGTCTTGTATATTGTCTTTCTATGTATTTCTAATTACGTAGAATTTATGTATGTATTTGTAATTCTTCTCAAGAGATCCTATAACTGTGTAATGTTTTTCACGTTGTATTTGCAGATTTGTTATTCGATAAGATTTGTAAGACAACCAATATTGAAGATCGTGTCGTTCGGACAGAGCTTGAACAGAGAAGTTGTCAAATCTCAAAATTCAAAGAGGTTTGTATGAATGTGTGCTTTTTAGGGAGAGATTAGAAATCCTCTTCCAAGACAAGATTAAGACTTAACTAGTGCGAATTATCAGTTCTTTTACACGATGTTATTTTGCACCTCTTTTTGATATATCAGCTTGATCCTTCATCTTACTTTGCAGATCAAGAGTGATATCCAGTATATACTAGATGAATTAGCAAAGCTTCATGTTTATGTAAGATTTATAATTGCACACTATCTTCATTGCTTATTATATTCTTCAGAGCTTTGTTTGCTTACTTCCCACTAAATGCATTTTCCAAAACACTCAGGTTCAATACTGGCTGGGGCCAGGGATTTGCCGGCTGGGTTGCTCAGCCTGTCGATGAGAGGGCTGAAATACAGTTAACATGGTACTATACTCTTTTGTGCTAAAATGTAGGGGTCATATTGCACTTTTTGAATTTTTCATCCCTCATAACATTCTATTATGACTACTTCTCCCCATTTTAGAAAAAACCTTGCCATCATTTCTATTAGCAAAATTTTCACTGTCATTTTCATTCAATTATTCATGAGTCTACTCTTCATCAAGCGCTTCACAACCCTTGTCAAGTGGAACACTGTCTACCTCTCCATCCAATTTTCGCTGAACACCACCTAGAGGGATCATCAACTCTTCTACTTCCTTCAAGGTTGCTGCGATTTCCCGGTTGGTCATTTTATTACCACTCCTCCATTTTATGAAGATCTAGAAAAATATCCACCTCCCTGCTCATCCCACCCCACTGAAATTACCGATAAAAGAGTACCTGTCAAGCTATCTTGGGAAAAAATTGCCAACCTTCTGATGGTTACCAACATTTTATCAAGAACTGAGAACTGCTTTTCAAGAACGAAGGATGTTCAACGTCAATGATTCATTCTTTTCAAAGCAGCTTCTTCTATCTCCAAGTGATCGTATTTTTACATGTTTGTCTTATTTTCATTTTATTTTCATCCATTAGATTGATACTAGTTCACTCCTAAGAGAATGTTACAAGTGTGTAGGTACTAGTTGAGAACTTAATTATTTAGGGAGTCTACAACATCAAATAAAATGTTTCATTTTCTGCAGGCAAGTGATATCAACGTTTCTGACTATTTCGAGATATTTGGAATTTTTCTCAAGAAACTGTTGAAGACTTGGGATAAATTTTTCTGCGCTGTCTTTCGCATTGTAAGTGAACTTTGCTTTATGTAACATGGCCTCAATTACATTTCCTAGTTCATTATAGATTCAGCCCATTCAATTAGAACCTTATTGCAAATATTAAATGCGTTCTCATAGCTGGATGATTTGAAGAAATAGCACAACAAGGAATTTTCGAGGGTAGTGATCCAAGCCACGAGCAGGGGCATACCAAAAGCTCTTTGAAGAAAATACGGTCCTGAAATATTGCCTTTCAGATTCACAAGAGCAAAATGCTGCCGGATGTTTACTAATCTCACTACTCTGATCTTAAATGAGGCTCATAGCCATGTCTACCTAACGGAGAGAAAGAAGAAAGGGTTTAGAGGGCCTAGTATTCCAAAAGTTATGTAGACCACAACTCTTACATCTTAAGAGCATAAATATTCTTCACTACTGAAGAAGATTTCTATTGAAACGTCTACACAAAGACAATAGTTTACTTTTTAATTATATATATATATATATATATATATATATATATATATATATATATACGACTATCTTGTTATTCAGAGATTCAAGACGTGCAACAATAAACGGTTGAAGAGATGCTATAAACTAGCTGACATTGAAACAAAGAGCATTAAGAGAAAGATCTTGAAACTCCAACAGCTGATAGATCCTCTTCTGCAAACCTGTGGGGTTCGCAGAGAGGAGAAGATAAGAGAATGTGTGATGGACAGTATGCACATTTTTCGAGTAAAAGCTTCAAGATTTGATGTAAAGTGCTCTAAAGAGGAAGAGAGACTAAGTACGCATCGCACTTCACTCTTAAGAACCAAATAGACTGGGTTGTAATAAATAGGGGAGTCAAAAATTTCTGATATGTAATAAACTGGGGGTCAGAATTGACGGATGGGGTTCCGAATTTGACAATAGACTTAGAATGGTTATAAAGTGCCAGAAAGAACAAGCCTAGGTTGTCATGAGCCATTAACCTTTATGTCTTGCTAATCAGTGGTGATTTCTATAATTTTTAACAAGGAGGGCTCTAGGCACAACCACGCCCATATTTTAGGTGTGGCCAAGCTACAACCATGCCCATATTTTCAAAGATGGAAACATGATAATGTAGATTAAAGATGGAAAAGCTAAGCCAATGCAAGAAATTTAGGGGGCTGAGCCCCCCAAAATGAGCAGAAATTTTAACAAGAGGGCTCCGCCCCCTGAGAATCACCCCTGTTGCCAATGTTTTAAGAATTTTAATTACGAAAGTTGGCCAAAGGTCAGCCATTCTGCAAGAGGGTATTTTTGGTGCCCATTTTCTTCAGTAACAATAGTTGGTCAATTGGTCAAAACGCCCCACCTCCTTCCCCTAACGGAAAGTGTCTCGGCACATGATTATATGACAGAGACGCCGGAGTGTATTTTTCGGTGAGGGGCCATTCAGCATGGTCTCATTCACTTTGACGCCTTTTTTGTAAGAACATGCTGCTGGATTTTCCTTATTAATTTGCCACTTTCCCCTTTATGTGGGTTGTTTCATTTGGCTCTAAAATGTACCAAATGGGTTAAGGTGAATGGGGAAAGCACATGCTTTATTCTAATTATACCTTCCATGTGTGAAGGTAAAGCAGTACAAGTAAAGTTAATATTTATTACATTATGTATTTATATATTAAATATAAATTAGGTTTATTAGGTAGATTATTATTTATATCCATGTTAGGAACATTGTATGTAAATAATCGTTTTAAAGCTAGCATTGGGACTGAAGTAGTACTTATTATATTCCTCATAGTAGTTGTACGTGCTGTAACTAACGAAAATTATTATCAAACTTGTGAAATTGTCATCGCTGTCACTTTAGTCTTTTTGTTGAATATCCTGAAAACTAGTGTGCTGTTTCTTTCTTGTTTTCAAGTACTCTAGGGTGCTGGGTGAAAATAATAATGAAAAGCTGATAAACAGGGGGGAGCTGTAATTAACAGAGGTGGTTGGTAAATTGACCAACAATTTACTAACAATGCCACAGAAAATAATGGTTAATAGGTCCTAATTGGCCACTCTTGGGGCCAATTAGACACATCCTATTCCATTAACCGCATCTGGATATATATTTCGGTTAACCTCTAGGTCACTATCCGATGTTTTCTTACTCTGATGAGTATCGGACGAAAAATGCTTTTAAGTATGCAAAAGAATGTTGCTGCTTTTTCGTTTTCGTGCCGCTTTTATGTCAATATCGTTTGTGTCACTAAACCGTATATGCCTACTAGCTTAGGCCTAATTTTAGTAATTATTGGAATGTCAAAATGGTGAAATAAATAAAGAAGAAAGATGTTTTTCGTCGTGGCTCTTCTCTTGAAATTTATACTTCAGCTGCGAGTCCCAAGAAATAACCAACTATTGTTAGTAAAAAAGTCAGAAAATACTGTCACCAACCCTCTTGCAGTTGCCTAATCTTATAGTTTTACTTTTAGGTGTCTCTAAGAAGCAAGAGGCTAGAATAAAGCAACAATTAAGAAACGTCTAAGAAAGACAGACAGGCTGAGCTTCAAATGTTCACTGGAAAAAACTGTCCTTGTAGGAAAGATTTTGAAAAAAGCGTTCATTTTGGTCCAAAATTTATCGAAAAGGATTTTTGACGAGTGGAGCTTACCCTCAAAGGAACTTGGAGATCTGTTTGTGTATTTCTAAGCTCTCTACTGTGTGGGTAAGATCTTGAAATATTTAACTTAAATATGATGGGCTCAGATCATGCTTTGAATATTATAGCCATAGAAAGTTCCCTTCCTCTACTCCCTTTGCTTGACTGCTGATGACAACTCCAGCCAGAGCTATGTCGCAGTCCATGTATGTAGGCCCGAATATGCCCGGCGTGGGCTATGAAAAATACCTTGGCACACGAAAGAAAATCCCCATGTCCCGGCGTGTCGGTCACAGAAAATCCTTTGGATAGATGAATTTTTTGGATCCATTGGTGTATCCTTGGCAGAAAAGTGGCGTGGCACATCGCTGGATTTCGATTTGACGTTCTTCTCAGGCTAATGTAAGAGCAGTGCATACGTCCAGAAAGAGCTTCCTATATTTTTAACAGTCGGAGGGGCATGAGTGGCAGATAAGTTTTATGGGACTTTTCCCCTAGACCCTTTTCTTTCTTCTCTAGAAGTGTCTACATATCTTTAAAAATTAATTCAACTATTCATATTATTCTGAGATTCAAGGCGTGCAACATTGCGTTCAATTGCACTAAAACGACAATAATGCATTCAACATTGTGTACACAAAAATGGAGCTTTATGTGTATCTATTTCAATCAACTTCCCTATGTCTCAAAAAGCCAGTATTGAACGTTCTTCTTTCGTATAAAATGTAACATACAGCCGTTTTCTTTTTATATAGAACATTTGGACCGGCACCTAGTATGTAAAGGCTCTTATTTAGGCATGACAATTTTGGACTTTTTAAACATAAGGTTCCACAATTGATTTCTTATGTTCGGGACCTCAAGGATCCGCCGATCCTCAAAGGAAATGCCCAAAGGGACCAATACCAAAAGTTGCACTCTTTTCCATATGAAATCAAGCTGATTGATGAATCAGCATGTGTCAGTTCAAAAATGAATAGGGATTTTACAGCTTTTTATTTTCTGTTGAGCATTTCTTATAAAAAAGTTTTTTATAAAAATAGGGTCTTGTGATTCCCATTGGTCCCCCACGCAATGTTAATGCGAAGGAGAAAATATCAATAAAGATCAGCGGAAGTCAACTCGAAACAGTATTTGGGAGCACGACCAGAAAAGGGGATGGCAAATTCTGCGCTATTTTGCTTCATTTTAGTTGGTGAGACATGATTTTGATTTTATATATCGGTACAATCTTACTAATTCTAATTGTTGGGTATCTCGATGTTCTTTAATAATAGATCCTGAACTGAAAGCTATTTGGCAAATGTATACATTTAGGGAGGAAGCTCGCCGGCAAGNGCTACATAGCATGTTTTGGTAGGATAGATAGAATGGTAGCACCTAGCCCTCTAGATTTAAGCATTTTGCATCTTACTTTTACATTTTTGTAACACATTACGGTTGCTATAATTCGCCACAGTTGAATAAAAATCATGATTGTGATCCTCGCGCACAATTGAAAGCTTAGGCCGCTTCAATTAATGTGCGCAATCTGGTAAGTGACTCATAAAATGTTCATTTGAAACTGTTCAAAGTATGTTCAGTTGAATGTATGCTCGGTTCGGTTTCATGTACCCTTTTTGCCTTAATTTTTTTTCCGAAGTTTATAGAAACGTCGGACTTGAATAGGTACAGGCACTCATGCCTGTCATCTTTTTTCATTACTTATCGTTCATGCCATGGCATGTTGACTCAACAGTTGAGCAATGCTCGATTGAACTATAGAGTATTTCCTGTGTCTGAATACGAGTTTGTTTAGTCAGAGATAGAGTTTGTTTAATTGGTTATCTCATTTTGTGATAATGTTTATAGACAGATTTCGCTGTTCTTTGAAGATCAAACCCGGGGGATGAAAAGATGAAGTAGTATGGTGGAAACAGCTTTTTCGTATTTCAGAATTTATCCATTAGGCATTGCTTTACCGCCAGCTCTTTTGACACGACAATACATGCATTCTTCCAAAGTTTAGAGGTGCCTGCATTGCCCATAGGCAATTAACTTTCAGGTCTCCATGGCTATATAGTCATGAAGACATGGATGTTACTTTTGTAGATTTATTGAAAAGTTCTGCAAAAAATAAGTGAGACAACATTAGTTTCTTATCCAAAAATACTCAACATGCTATTTTGAACCTACAATAGAAAAAACAGGTTTGCTAGTTGTCAACTTAGGGTCCTAATTTGTGCTTTTTCACCAGAAGGAATGTCCTTAGATTTAATGATAATAGAATCACCATCATCCAAGCATACAGTCTCCAGACATGTGGCTTTTGGGGTCTAGGAATGCAGATTTATGGTTCTTGATATAATTTATACAAAGTCTGTAGCAAGGATATTCAGACATGTGACTCATGGGCCAGCAGTGGCCCACCACCCAGCTTTTGTTGGTCCATGTAATAGTTTTATGTTATAAAGATATAAGCAAAATAATGTTGAAATTGCCCTCTATAGTATCAATGCACCCCATAAGAACAAAGAGCTCTTGCTAAGAAAACACTTCAATTGGTAAACGAACACATCTGTTGATAAATTCACAGCTTCAAATCCAGAAAGGCAAGATATGCAAAATTACATTTTGAACATGGCTGCACAAGAAAACAAGCTAAGATGACTAGAAAGTATTATTGCCATACCCAAATAAAACTCTTATTAAATTGCTAAGAGAAAGATTGAGTTCACTTGGTTTATCAACCAAGACAAATTTCTTTTGCTTTTGTGCAGCTGTGGGTCTCTCTGAAGCCAATTCATGGAGTGAAATGAGTAATGCAATTTTAAACCATTTTCATGGTTGATGTGTGTGAATTCAGGCAACTTTCAACAGACCTGGCTTCATTTATATATGAATATTCATGGCAGGATAATCATGGAATGGTTAATTCAGTTACAGATAATTGAGTAAATTCTGAATACATGTACTCAGAGAGGCTCAGAACAGACTTTGAAATGAGAGGTACTCAATTGAGCTGGGGTGCCTCCACATTTGCCTCACAAATTCTACTGGCTCAATTATTTGAGCTTCTAGAGTTGATCATTCACTCATATTACAGATATGCAATTCAGAGAAAGATTTTGCCTGACTCTTCCTTGAATATTGATAAGACAATAATTGAATATTCTTTCCTTCTCTCTCTTAAATTGGAAGTTCTTATGTATGAAGGCATATCATGAGCAAAATTCATAGAGTGATTTTTATGTTGTGTCACTATAGCAAAAGCACCGCTTCACATAGTCAATTTTGTTAAAAAGTATAAGCAATGCACCAATGGAGTCCATTTCAATGTCCAAGATTAGGTATGTTAGAATACTGCTTTGTCTACCCTAAAAGTGTTCTCAAGAGGATACATGCTCCCATCCCCCAGCCAGCATACCACTACTAAAACAGTGTAGGAGCTTGATTAGGCATTTAATGAATTAAGGAGCTTAATCAATCATGTACCTAGCATTTGCTCATTTCAAGACCTGGCCCAGAATGCTTCATCAAGAGCAGATATTACATTCAAAACACATCTTGTTTCTCTGAATTGCTAGATAGATTGGATATTTTTTCTGATTGTTATATTGAGACCTTTGTTACATTTTGGAGTCATTTTCAAGGTATCATCATTTGTGAAGTGAATGCATATTCCAAAAGATGGATTTGGTCAACTGATTGGAATGACCCAAAGAATTGGGACAAGGAAAAATTGCCTTGTGGTCAAGATGATATCCAAGTTTCTGAGGTATTTTTATACAAATTTTGGCTAGACATAGGACAGTTGTACTTATTTATTGTTATTTTGGTTATGGCTGCTGTGAAGGTGAAGTTTATGATAATTGATGGTATGATGAGGCATAAAGGAAGAACAACGTCATTCTTTGTGTTTGTTTTATTTGGACTTATTTCTTTACTCTTTCTAACAAAGTATCAATCTTATAGGGTGTCCTGTATTTTCGCAAGAACATTTCTGTGAATAGTTTGGTATGTTTTCTCAAATATTTATACACTTGATGGTTTCCTTGCTGTTGCCTATTTTTCTTATATTTCATTTCTCTTCAGTACTATTTCATCTGCAAGTAATGAGCAGTAATAATGATCAGGATTCCACAGTACATGCACCAGAAAGGTAGCATTTATTACTAATGGATGATTTTAAATGCAGTTTTGTTGATTGTTAATTACAAGACATAGTATCATGTCAGAAGTTTGTTTCTGTACATTCTAGACACTGCCTGCAAATGGAGAGATTGTTTTTGGGGACTCAGCTGGAATAACATTCAGCAGTGATAGGAAGACATCTGTAGATACCAAAAATTGTGCTGGTATAATCATCAACATTATTTCAAGCTAATCGAATTTTAAATATTTGTTAGGAAATTGTACGCATTTGATTGATCTTTCATGTTGATAAAAAGTGTTTAGTTTTTCTAGCATATTTCTAGCAAGCTAGCTTTTACATGAAGTACATTTGTCAAGCCTTTTCATAAACAAAATACTGCGTGTGCAGTGATTAGCATTTTGCTAAATATGTTGATATTTAGCAAAATCATTTGCATATGATAACAATTTGCTAAATTTGTTCGTATTTAGCAAAATCATTTGCATCTGCTAATCACTGCACATGTGGTATTTTGCTTATGACAAGGCCTGATACTTCATGTAGAATATAAATATGAGTGACCATCCTGTTTAGTATCACTTGAATGTCATTTTCATTTGTTTCCATTTGAATTGGCAGCCAAAGGTGAAGTTGTAAAATTTATTGGAAGTCAGCCGAAAGAGTGGTTCAATCCCTTGAATTGGAACATTATAGAAAATGGTCAAGTGGCCAACTGGAGTAAAGGCTCTTTGTACATGGATAGAATACCATGTAAAACTGATCAAGTGTCATTTCCACAGGTAATCTTTGTTTTCCTCAAGCCATGACAAGTACTTCTCTGTTAGTGCCTGTTGTCTGTTAGTGCCTTCATCAGAACACATGTTGTAAACCAATTGGTAGCCATATTTTACTGTTTAACCTTTTGTAANAGTTGTATCAGAGGTGAGAAATTTTTTTGTAAGTATCACCTGCTTTATCAGTCTTTGAACTGCCAGTGATACTCAGCAATGTCTATACAACTATTATCTTGTGAACTATCACCATATTTATTGTGTTGTGTCATGTTTATGGCTGTTGCACCAAAGGCGTGCTATTTGACTGAAAATGCATTACTTGATATTACAAACATGGATGGAAAATATAGTGGAGAAAATATCTCCAGAAAGAAAAGCAAGAAAAAAGAAACTGATAAGAGAGGAAAAAGAAAGAGCAAAGGAGAAAAGAACAAGAAATGAAAAAGAAGGGGGAAATAAGAAAGAAATGTATAGTTTGTTATATTTTTATTTGAGATGTGTGCAGAAACTTTTTTCACAATTTTCTATCATCCCAGAAAGCGAAACATATTTTCCACCCCTGATTACAAACTAGTTAGGTTTTAATGCATGTTTCTTTATTTGTAATTATTGTCTTACACTTTGGGTTTTTAGGGTNTGATGCTTTTTTGGTATCTGTTAAGGGCAAAGCTGAAATCTCAGAATTAGTGATAAGTAAATCAGTGAGTTAAAAAGTTTTTTGTGTTACTTCATTCACCCTATAAAGATTTATAATAGGATTTATCCTTTGTAATTTCTACTTAGGCCAGTACATTCTACCATTCAGTTCCATATCCTATCCTTTCATATTTGGAGTTTGTTTGCAATTGCTGCATGAGCTGTTGTTTAGTTTCCATCTTTTTTACATACCTTTGTTGCCAACCCCAAAGGTATTAAATTTTGTATATAGTAGATTGAAGAAAGGAAAATGGAATACAGTCCAAGCTTTTTTTACTGAAATAAAGTTGTAAGATTCAAGTATGATGAATAGTCTTCTTATCTTTCAGTCAGTAACTAATGTGCAAAGTTATTTGGGATCCAATGCTGGAAAATTACGTTTTAAAATTTCAAGTGGTAGCAGCCTTACAGCTAGTGGAAAGATGTGCAATCAGCAATTTGGATGTCCATGTGGCTATGCAAGTGTAAGTTTAATAAGTTGGTTGAAGATGAACTTTTACTGTGAGTTTGGTATGACGCCAATTAATGTACTACTGCTTTGTGGAAGAACAAAAGTGTATGTAACTATCTATCCTTCTATGGTTTATCATAGCAACTTCCCATGAATTTTATATTAGAAATGAGCATGATTTCAAGCACAAAGATTTGACTTTTTTTAGATGAAAGACACTATTTGTGGTTTGTTTGAGTGCCCTCCTGCTTGTGAGAATAAAGTTAAGCCAGAAGGAGATTGCTGTGAAAGATGTGGTATGCATCTAGGCATTTTTTTGCATCAGTTCAACCTTTCTTACAACCTGCCTGTGTCAATTAATATTTGTTAAGTCATCAGCACCAGTTAACAGGCTCCTTGTTAGGGGAAGTCAAAGAGCTAGAGTGATCAAAATTGCAAGCCATCATTTTGCATTTTGGAATGTACTGATAATTCTAGAAGCTTCAAAAAGTATCATTCATATTAAGAAGCATTTTGAATAGCATATTTTTTCTTTATTTCATATATGTGTGAAAACTCAATATATTCATCCTCTAAATGTGGCATATTTTTCCTGTTGAATAAATATGGAATGGATTGCATTGTTGACTAATGCCAATGAACTGTGTTGACATAATTATGATATTGTTATTGTGATAGCATAGGCATCTCTGCTTAAGGTGTGTGATCAAGCTTGCACCTTTGCATGGGGCTCATTTAGGCAAGGCAGAATTTCATCATTTGCATTGTTCTTGAAAATAATCCAGCTTGCCCTCCTTGACAATTAAATCACCCACATTGAAACAAATTTTGCCACAAGGTGCGCAATCAGTCACACACCTACTAAAATCTTTGCAGATAGGCAGAGCTGATTTTGTTAACAGCATAGTATTGTTGATGGGAATCTGTCCTTTGCTAATCTGTGGTTGGTCTTTACATTTGACTTTTTAAGAGAACAATTATGTAAAGTGCAGTTCATATCTACAGATTTTGCAGATAGGTATTGTGAAAAGAGTTTTGTCTTCACCACCAGGATCTCTTATTAAATTCAACTTGAATCCAAGATTTTCACTAACAACTTGCCAGAATAACCTTCAGAGGAATTTAGCTACAACTGTAAGTATTTCTTCTTCATTGTTTTGAATCAGATTGCCCCTAGAACCTTTACTGAACATTTACATATAATTTCCATCATTACAAGGCCATTATTTTCAAACACCCCTATATCTTGCTAAGCTTGAAATTTTTTTCACACTATCAGAACTTCAAGGCAGCAACTCTGGTAATTTCACCAATACTTGAGCGAAATGCAGTGGAGAGGGCACAGATTTTACTTACTGATCAAACAAATGGTACTGTTTGCTATTTTTTCTTTATCTTCTGCATAATTTTTTTGAGTATTTTATCTTCATACTCAGCTGTAAACTGACTTCTATCTTTTTTGTATCCAAACTCACTTATACTTTTTCTTAAAACTCACTCCTCATTTTTAGCACTTTTTTGGCATACCTGCAGCAGCATTATGTAAATAGCAAATCTTCAATTATTTGGAGTCATTCAAAAACTAATAAGAAGGCAATAGTTGAAAGAAAGTGTTGAATGTTTGCAACAATTCAGAGTTCTATTGAGAAACAAAGTCTTGGTTTTCATACTTTTGAATCTTTGTTCATTATCTACCTTAGTAAGTATTTTCAGTCTTATCACTTAGTTATTTGAATCTTGTCCTATTTCAGGTAGAGATGCTTTGGGAGCTGCAAAAGCTACATTGTCATATTTAGAATCTGGTAGAGGTAAGAAAAATATTTTTTGTCATCACAAGTAGCTAATGATTCAGTGATACTCAAGGGATCTATGCTCATTATGCATTTAAGATAAAAGAAGTCACTCAGTAAAATCTGTAAGGGCTTTTATATGAATTCAAATTCATTATCAGCATTCCTCATGTATGAAGATGGTTGTGGTGCTAGAATTATTTTCTAGAGTCCTTGGTAGTAGATTGGTACAAATAATGTGATATTAATTCAAAATGTAGTCTTCTCCATGTATAATGAGTTCACCTTTAGGCATTTAAGTAGAAGTGTAGCTATGAGGAGAAATTTTGACTTCTTTTTACATTAGTCAATAGCTGCAAATTTATTACTGTAATTTCTTAATTAACCCCCCCTTGATTAAGAGCTTCCTCTAGCATGCACCTGACTTATTCAGAAAAATGCTGAATAGGTACCCTCCCCCCTTGAATAAACACCCACCCTCAAAAAAGACCGATTCTTATGTCTTCATAAACAGGGCTCATTAAAATTTTCGATAACCTTTGTTCTAGTGTTTAATTACAGAAAAAAGGAAGATAGTTCAACAGAGATGCAATAACAGTCTATTTTAGCTTTCAAACATCTCAATGTCAATGATTTTTTTCTTCAAGCTTTTGCATCAAAACTATCCCAAGTTTATTGTCATTTGTCACACTTGTGTAAAAATATTTATGATGTGCACTTGGGTAAAACCACCTGACCAATTTTTTCCTTTCTTTTGCAAACAACTTTGTTTTTCAAGTCCTTCTTTTCTCACTATCAATTGTGTTACATTTTATTTGAATTGCCCTGAAGGAATTTGAATAAACAAGCACCCCACCCCTCAAATAGGCAGCCACCCTTGCAGCTGAAGAATTTTATAAGCATTCAGGCACCTATTGGAGGCATTACAGTATATTGGAAGATTGCAGTTGTTTCAAGGTATTTCAATTGCAATTAACTACTTGCATGATTGTTGTACTGTGGTTTTTGGCATTTTGGGTGAATACATTTTTAGACTTATGCAAATACTTCATTTGTTTCTCATTAGATGAAGCATGCTCTGTATTTAATGCAAAAATTGACACATCAAATGGTGGCAATGGAGGATCAACAAAGAAAAGCACAGGTTTGATAAGCCAACTTGATGTTTTTCTCTCAAGGTTGGAAGTGAGCTTTTCTTGTTGAGGTGCATGAGGTTATGGCATTGAAATCCAAACCTCACACCTTATAGACAAATCAAAACATACATATCAAGTTTTCATGTTTTTCTTTTTGATTTTTATGTTGTTATACCATACTTGTCAGCCTCATTATATATTTGATGTACAATTCTTTTTTTGATGCCATTCATAGGTAATGTGCTCTAAGCCTTGTCTCCTTTTCCATGGTAACTGCAAATACAAGCATTAAGAGTTAATAGGGTATATTTAGTACTATAGTTTTTAAAATTGTAAGTGCTGACTAACAAGTCCTTTTCCACTCTGATTGGCCTATAGTCAATTAAACTGTTTTTGTTTTTTAGTTTTATGAGATAAGAAAGCTTTTATTAAGATATTGCTTTGTTTTTACAGTATTTATTACTAGCTATGCTTCTTTTAATTAAAAGGTTATAGAAAGCATCTTCATGCAATGATCAACAGGCATGTGATGAGTGAGGGGGCAGGGAGTCCCCACTCTCATAAAATAATCTGCTGATTTATATAATGATATGTTCTACTTTCTACCATATCTTTATCAATATTCAATAGCATTGCCATTAGGTAATATTGCCATTATTCAGTTACACTGTCATTTTTACTCATTACATAATTGACTTTAACATCCAAGATAGTCAACTTTAACATCAAAGCACCTGCCTTCCAGTCCAGCTGTCTAAGACCCTGTTCATCAACTATTTAATTAAATTTTATAGGAGGATCTGAAGATTCTTCAAGCATTGCTTTGGCTGTTACTTTAACACTTGTTGTTGTTCTTGTCATTTTGGCTGCTGCATATTTGGTATATAGAAGGAGAAAAGGGTATGCTGTTTTCATGTATACTAGCATTATGTATTAAATTGGTTTTTACCATCATTACCACTAGTTTCTGTTCGTATATTGGTAGAGCTAAGGTAGTGGAGTCATTAAAGGCCCATCTCCACTTAATTTGAATTTCGGACTTCACAGTTTGCATAGCAAATTGCAAACTCCAAATCTCATACACACTGAAAAAGGCTGCTTGGACAAAGTCTACTGTCATTAAAAGACGTAGCCTATTGTTTCAAACAACCTTGTTCTTTCATCATCTTTTAATCTCAACTTAATATGTCAACACGAATCTTGGGTCAGTGGGAGCTGAAGCATGATTTACTGATTTCATCCGGGAGCTTTTGGTTTCCATGCAAATGCTCAGATAAAAACAAAACATCCAAATGCATCAATTTCAGATTTGAATGTTCAAATATGGTTTGCAAACCTTTGGATGCAAAAAGAAAACAATTAGTTTGCATCTGAAATCTGAATAAAGTAGTGATTTGATTGAGTTCTTTTGAATTCTTTATTGAAAGACTGTGAATCTGAGTCTAAAGAGCAGGATTCTAGAAATCTATTTAGTGATTATTGTGACAATGAATTAAGTATTGAAAAATATTTATATATCATATATTTATATAAAACAGATACTTAAGGAATGATGTTATATCATCATTCCTTAAGTATATGTTTGGGATTGTTTGATGACATCAGAAATGCTGTTCCAAGATTTGGCACCTGCATATCTAACAAATTGGTTTGTTTAATCATTAGAATTTCAGTCTCGCATATTTCCTATGTATGGAAATGTTGGTCTAAACTACCTAATCTTATCCTTCATATTTCCTTGAGCTGGTGGCATCTCCATCTGGCTTCTAAAATCAACATTATAGTGAAAGCAATTGTTTTTGCAGATTATCTTTTGGAAAAAGGCAAGTTCTGCATAATGAAATGGCAATATCTGGTTCCCATACTGTTGAGATGACAGATACAGCTTTCTCTGGTGCTGCTGTGCAATATGATACAGACTTGGAAGGTGTTCCNCAGGGAAATTTGGAGAATCTTTTGAGAACCCTTTGTATAATGATGTGGTTAGTGAAGAGTGTTTACAGTGAAGTAGTATTGTATGTCAGGCTTAGTCATATGAAGTGATTGATTACTCATGCCTCCATACATGCCTGAAATGAGCAAGATCTGTGTTTTTCATGGACCCAGACCTTTGAAAGAATTGCAAAGCAAGTTTTCTAGTTTTCTGCTTACATTGATCCTCACAACAACCTATTTTGTTGCTCAACCAAATTGACCAGGACACCTGTATGTTTCTTTATGACTAAACCTGGTATGTCCATTTTGAAAGAGCTATGCATAGAAGACTGACTGAACAGGGCAGGCTGCACTCCATTCTCCTGTACAGTTTTTTATGACTAAGCCTAATATGTCCTTTATGGAAGAACTATTCATAGAAGACTGACACTCCAGGAACAGTCCAGGAACTAAAATGTTGACATGGGCAAAATCATCAAACTATCTAATAAGACTAGAGTTTAGCTTCCACAGTCTTTCCATAGTTTCATGTCATTGACAAGATTTATAAAAGAAACATGAACAATTGTAAGTCAAATGTCTTCCAAACTCATTTTAAGATTGGTTAGGAAGGTTTGACCTTAGGTTGATTAAGATAAAAGAAGCTCAGGCTAGCCTGAACAAAGATAGGTGTTCTCATAGAAGAGAAAATCTACTTGATGTGTATTTAGAGTTTTTATTTGAAGATCTGAGTGAAAAAATGATGACTATTTACTAATTCTATTAGAAACTTGAAGCTAGCATCAGCAATATATATAGGTATGTGTCTATATATGTACACACACACACACACACATATGTATATATATATATGTATATATATACATATATATATATATATATATATATATATATATATATATATATATATATATATATATATATATATATATATATATATATATATATATATATATATATATATTACATATATATATATATATAATGTATGATTGATGTTTATGATGTTAAGTGCAGTAATTGGCAAGTCTCATTGATATGATATTGAAATTTCAACCAGTGGCTATTAATTTTTAATTTGCAAATAATTTTGTACTGACAGGTGCAGCCAGGCCCTGCTGTTATTGATCCTCAGCAACTGTCAGATACCATTGAGCCAGTCACAGCAAAGCCATTACCATTGAAGGTGAGCAGCATAGCACAAGCATATCTAAACTTTAATGCTCATTTTTCATAATTCATGGTTGGTGTACTGCTTAGTCTATGTATGGTGCTATATGTGTTTTCACCCTAGCTATGTAAGCAAACCTTATAGTGCAATAATCAATAAACATTTGTTCCACTTGCTTTTTGCTTTATCATGTGATAAAGGCATATCAATGGGATAATCTTTTAGTGCTTAGTACTCTCAAACCCACAATTAATGTATTGGAAAGGCAATATAAGTGGCTTTACTCCTTTTTGAGGAGTGCAGGAGAATATGTAAATTGTTTTTGATAGTATTCTTTTTACTTATATGCTTCTTTCTTGTATTCAGAAGGAAAAGAAGTCAGAGAAGAGTTTCTTCTCCAAAGCTAAGCTGAGATACAAGAAGAAGGAGGATGATGCATTTGAAAACCCAGTGTATTCAGTAAGTGATTGTCAAGCAGGAGATATTACTATTAAGTTACACATCTTTGGGAAGACTGTCAGTCATGATTTAATACATTTCTCTTTCATTCTCTTGATTCATGTGTTTTCAACAGTCTTTAGAGTAGGGATTGCATTTATTTGAGTAGGGTTTGTAAATCAAAAGTTTATCAAGTTATATCTTTCATATAAGTTACTTGAGGGAAAGTAGGTGTCCCAAATTAAAAGTTGCCATCAGATGTGATGGCTGATGTTTCATATCATGACCACATCCAGACTTGTTGCTTGTTGGTTACATTATTATCAAATTGACGTTTCTACTCACTAAATTGATTTGTCAAGTAGAAATTTTCTACCCACCCTACTCAAGAATATATTTATGTAAATAATTCTATATAATTGTTAATTTTTTTCTAACATAATACTTTCCAGGAATTTGCAAATGATAGCAAACAGCAAGTCTTTGATCCTGATGACAACTTTGCTGTCCCTGAGGATGTGGGATATCAGAATCCCCTTTATGGGGACCTGTATGATCAAGGAGAAGGCAAAGATGTAGAGGAAGTCCCAAGTAACCTTCCCCCAAGCTTTCTTGATACCATTGGCTTCTCACCTGATGATGTAGATGATGCAATGAATTCTGCCAATGGTATAGCTGGGGCAGATCTTGATGCTGGAAAGGGAGAATCTGAAGCATAGTTTAAAAAGCAGACTTTGCTTTGCAATGTAGCCTTTAGTGCCAATATGCTTTAGTAGCTAATTGAGTTTTACTTTGCATGAATTACAATCTCTTTTTTATTGTTTTTATATTTGAGAGAAGATATTTTGGTTATTAGAGTTTTTATATGGTTTTATTCTCAGGTGCCTAATAAATGCCCCCCTCTTATTAATTTTTTAATTTTTCTCCAACCCTCCTGGACCTTATTAGGACCCCAGTTTGTTAATTTCAAGGAATTAGACTGTATTTGTACAAGCTCCTCATTTTATTTCCTTTATTTGTTAGTACTATTTGGGCCATTCCATGTCAAATGTATCACAATACTGGTGGTATATTTTTCTTTTTAAAGCAGCATAGAATTCCACTATTAATTTTGAATTCATTAAAATAGCCTGCCATATGTTGCTCAGGATCTTTTCCACCATTCTACATTGCCATTGTTACATTTATCCCAGCAGTTGCTCTGCAGGAATGTGCTGAGAAAGCACTATGTGTCACAATGAAAAGGAACAGCAATTTTGGTCATTTCAGTAACATCAAGCTAAGTAGTATTTCCTACAAAATGATCAAAAACTCAATTCATTATTGGTTTCAACAACACTTTACCAATTTTTTGGAAAAAATGCAATTCTGAAGAAATAATTCCAAAGAAGCAGCATCACATAAGTCACATTTTTTGTCATGTGTGTCACAATTTGCTTCTGTAAAACAAAATCTCTCATTCTGTGTCTTAGAAAAAACTGAAAGCTAAGTACAGGGACATACTACCTGATATTTCCTGAGACTTTTGATGTATAAGAGCCAATAAAAACAGACTTTAACTCATGTTTTGAAATTTGAGAATTGACCTCCAGTTTCATTTTACATGGAATGGGCAATTCACATCCAATTTTCATGTCAAAATAGTATGCTTCTTTATATATTTTAGTTTTATGCTTTATGACAACCTGTAATTTATTTTTATCTGTTGCTTTATAATCATTTTAAGCCTCTCCTCAAATTCTAATCCCCTTTTTATTTTAACCCCAGTCATTAATTTTCACAATTTTCTGACCACCCTGATTATTAGGACCCCTGTTTACTTGGTACTTGAGAGTAATTGTTGCTATGAGAATTATTTTCTTACTTGGGTGATTTTGATCTAGTTTTATATCTTGTTTTATATGTAACATTTATAGAAAGTCAAGGTGAAGTTTTAAAATGTCAAGAGATTTCCCACCCCAGATGCTCTCTTTGTGTATTAACATAACATAGAATAACATAAATAAACTTTGCTTAGGCCAAAGTGTCATACAGAAAATAAACATTATAGTGTCATTGGGACACTCTGCGGTCAGTGATCAGTGATCTTTGCTGGGTAGTTTTTTTCCAGTCTTATTGCATTTTGAAAATTTTTTGGAAATGCTAATGACTATTCCAGTGAAATATTTGTTTAGCATACTCCTGATAACTTGGACTCCCAAGGGGAATCTGAATTAAGTCCCAGTTGGGACTTTAGATAAAATGCAGTTGTGGAGGACCATGTAAGTGGTCACATGTCACATCATTACTTTTTAATTATGTGCCTATTTTGACATTCCTATTTTCAATATCCACATAGGCATCTGTCCACCAAAAGTATGCTACCTTCCCTTTAGATATTACATTTTGTGACATCATTCAGTTTTCAACAAATCAATACTTGATTTAAAGGAATATTTTTGTTAATTGTTACCTCAGTTGCAGTTAAGCAGAGCAAAGTTGCTCCTGAGACCTTTGAAATTTGTTCAAATTGGCAGGAATCCCATTTAACCAGTGTATAGTATATGAGGATATATAGGAATTTTCTAAGGAAATAGCAGTGGTCCCACTTTATGGGGGTCTCAGTTGTCAAGAGTATACTAATTTTAAGTTCTAGTTATTTCACCTCATTTCATTTCTAGCATGAATTTAACAAGGCATTATGATTTGCCCTGTAACATGCTTCACACTTGAAGAGTTCAAATTTTGCAAGAAATCTGATTTTAGCACTTTGGCATATAGGTGAAAGCTGTTTTATGTGATTGTATTTTTAGAAGTATGATAGCAGCTAGTCTGTTAACTGATAAAGTTATTTTTAGGTGATTTTTAATTAAAGAATCATTTTTTCATAATTTTTCTTCAGCAAACATTGATAGTTTTGTGATTTAGGACAATGACATTGGTACTAAATGTTTTTGGATGTGTTTTGTCTGCATCAGTCTATCTGGATTGTGCAACTGGTAATAATTTTCTTTTTGATAAGAAGTCATCCTCTAATTAAGCAATTTTAATATTTTAATTGCTCATATTCAGAACATGCATGCATGGCCTTGTAAACTGAATTTAAAATGATTATAGAGGGAAGCTACTTTAGGTACACATCTTGATAACAAAAGCTGATTTAAATTGTAGGTGGAAGTCACAGCTTTTTAATGAAAATCAGATTGTTCATAAATGAAGATATTTATGCAACAAAAGTCATGTCAAATCCATCTCATCAACTTTATTTCTAGAGCTACATGAATCAAAGCATACCAAAGTAATCAGCAGATCTAATTAATTTGTGCCTAGAAAATTATATGTATATTTGCAATCTTTCATTTTAATCCACAAACTGGTGCTAAAGGAACAAATTTGCTCACTTTCTTTATTCCAAAAGTTCTTACTGCTTCTTTTCAGCCATAATTTGTTGCTTCTCCATATCTTCTGTTTGCCTGACTTTTGCCTCACTTTGTGTTTTTAACAATTTATGTCTTTCAATTGCTTCTTGGTGACGCTTTATTGCAGCCACATGGTATGAAATTTCTTCATCATGGTAAATTGACTGCTCCTGGTGTTGCCTCTTCATAGAATTTATTTGTTCATCTTGCTGTTTCAAGATAAAAACTCAAATTTGAATAGGTAAACTAAACAGGTCTAAACTGATTCACATAATTCATGAATCACAATTCAAATCCTAACTCAAATTAAAATATCTAGTGAATAAATTTTCACCATTTTGATTCTCAAGTAGCAGCCTTAATTTCATTATCCAGAGGCACTATCAATAATGCTTGAAATGTAAAGAGTACATACTTCGTTCATACTTAAGAAATCATAAGTACTTTGGAGTAATGAATAGATGCGCTGCAATCACAAAGTTATGAAAATTTTCCACCCATAACTCTGTTATTCCAGCAACCTTATTTACTAAAATTTACTCATGTCTCACCAACATGCCTATTCAAGGCCCCAGTTTAATTCAAATCCATAAACCAGAGCCCTATCTCAGCACCAAAACCCTATTCCAGTCATCACACTTATTCATAGTCCATGTATTCCTGACCACCACACCAATTTAAAACTGCCCTGAACTTCCATTGTCCTTAGTTCCAACCCTACACCTATTTGGGACTCAAGAGAACTCAGGGAACAACTGTTTGCATCTGGATATCCAAAGTACTCCCTATAATCTACAAAATAGAAAATCCATGGACTGAGTATCTAAAACAATACTAAGGGCTACAATAATGATATGGAAATCAAAACCCAACAGTGCAATTACCAATTTTCTAAAGTATTGCTCCTCTCTTGCAGCTTCCATTTTGCCGAAAACACCTCCAGCACTCCTAAAATTAGATAGGTAAGTACTGCATGGTTTGTCTCTCCTTGTACATCAGAGAAAGCAGAAAAACATACAGAAGCAATGGGAGTCAAAACTTCAAGGTTAATAAAGGTGTCTATACAAGAAATGCAGAACATAGAAATTGTGTTCTACAAATATCTAAATACAAGTCAAATAAGTAATAAGTGATACAATCCAGTAGCAAGTAACTTTCTATTAAGGCCCACTTTACAACTTTTTGTTGAGACATTTATGTAAAAGCAGCACACATCCATTCATGAAAATGATTAAGCCAGTATTAAATCACATGATATCAATGACAAAATCTACTAATTGCTTAAGATTCCAAGCCTTGATAGTTAGTGAGTAAATGAATTTTATCTGAGCCTTACCTAATGTCTCCTCCGCTACCACCTCCCTGAAAGAAACCCAAAGAAAAAGCTACAACCATACACAATGAAGCATGAAAGAACAAGAAGTTTGGTCTAGAACTATTGGATAGTGAAGAGAGCTATTTGATGCATGCAAATATACACTCTTAAGCATATGAATACTGCATTTTCTTGAATAGAAGCTGACCCTAAATAAAAGCTGCACTTGCTTATCAGCTGCCCAAATTCTCCTCAAAACATAAATAAAAACTGCCCTTGATTTCAAGCCGCATATATAAAAAATTTGTGGCTTAAAATCAACTTGAATAAAAATTTTTTTGCTGCAAAATGTGTATTTAACCTTCTTTCAAGTCATTTACATCTTTACTTCAAATTCTACATCATCGTCAAGAGTTAGAATGGTCATAATACACATAAGATTATCTTGCACTGCAATGGCTTCATATGAACAAAAACAACAGTTCTGTTATTCGGCCCCCCTGAAATAGAAGCAGCAATTTGAAGGAAAGTTCATAGGATCTTTTAAGACATTTTAAAGTCCTAATGTCGCATTCAAAAATCCAGTCTTTTGAACACAGTAATCACTGTTGGAACTTAATGAATGAAAGATAGGCCTAGGTACAAAAGTAAAAAACCATAATGTCAGATTATTTCCCTCGTGATATTCATGAAGCTGGTTGCAAAAATCCATTACCTTTCCAACGCCTTCACCTGCCATGCCTCTGACTAGCTGCATGCATACCGATCGCCTTAACAGATACCTGGAACTTTGTCCCAACATTGCCATTTTGTGATTCTGCCACTGATCGCCTGCTTCGCAATAATACTCGTGTCTAGTCCTGGGGAAAATGCTCCTTCGCATCTTATAATTGCTCCCAGAGAGGCTGTGATTCTGCAGTACACGTTTTTTTTTTATAAGAAAAAAGTTTATAAGAAAATGAGGCTCAAATCGTCAAAATCTTAAGAAAATCGTAAGAAAATCACGAGGCTCAAATTCCAAACTTACGTGTTTTTATAGGCCAAAAATCGGTAATTTTGTCATTATTGCATTGAAAATGTTAAAGATGGAATTCAAATTCAAGTATACAATAGTATTAACGAAAGTTTAAACCACTCTAGCCAGTTTATTTCAGCAAAAGTTAAGAGAAATTTAAGAAAATCTGAGGCTCAATTCGGGGAAAAGTTAAGAAAATTGAGGCTCAGGCAAAATAGTGATTTTCTTATAAAAAAAAAAACGTGTACCCAAGTAACTGGTTTGTGAATGATTACCTGGATATTGCCCTGAGGAAGACAGACATGAATTTCAAAAGGTGCTTGCATTGAGCAATAAAAATGACTTTGACTCAAAAAGCCGTAGAAACTGATGATAAATAGCGCAATTTTTCAGGAAAATTGCAGCATGGTTCGCTACTAAAGTGTCTCTCCCTTGCCCTCTCTGGAGGAGCATGGTATAAAAACAACAGGGGTACCTGATCTGGTCACTTCCTTCATCTTCCTGTGAAGCTGGGACAAGATGGAAGACAAGAGAAGTACACGCCTTGTACCAGGGAAACTCATTCTGAGATATTTCTTGCTTGCATTGAATGTCTTTCTACAAGGTTGGTAATTGATTTTGCCCACAATAATTGTTTTCTTGATAAAATTACGTTTTGGCACAACATGTTGAGATCCTTGAGTGATCGAAGCCCGGAGAAATAGTAATGATTTGATTTTAGACTTAGATTTATTATTAATTTTGTGAAAATAATATCATCAGTAATACTTGATAGAGAAATGGAATACTCGATTTTAGACATTGATGATCCACTGTGGTGATAATTGAAAGGGATATTTCATTAGTAATTTCTACGGAGCTAGTGCAGTTTGGTACCGCCTCCTCATCAGCAACTAACTCCTAAGTGCACAATTGCTACTGTTTTGGATTCATGAATGGCCTTACATTTTTTAAAAGTATATGAGAACATACAGTACAAGAAAAACGGAAATAGTATATTATCCAAATACTTACAATGCACGGTTTTTCTTATAAGAAACACGTTAATAAGAAGCATGGAGCTGAAATTAGACGCATGTCAAGAACAATTTAAGAAACACAGGCAGGCTGAGTTTGAAACAATAACTTAAAAAGCTGTTTTTGCAAGAAAATCTTTGATCAAGCCAGAAACGAAATAGAAATAACATCCATTGCATACCTCAAGAAACCTCAAGTCTCTGTCTTGCATCACAGATGCCTAATCTGAGTTGCTATTTGTATTGTCTCAAGATTGTAAGAATAGTTAAGAAATATTTAAAGCAGGATTTAATAGAATATTAAGAAACATCTAGGCAGAAGGAAGAAAGTGTGTTTCTTCTCAAAAGAGTATGTAGCTCATTTCAACATGGTTGTAACCAACCATGCTCGTTTACTGGTAAATTTTTGGTGTCTGTGTAGATACCAATATTTTTTACTGCTTCACATATTATTTATATATGCATTGTAGACTCTTATAGAGTTTTATTTCATCTAAAGATATGTTGAATCAGATTCAGTTATGTATGCTAGCATTGTTTTTTTTTCAATATTGCTTTCCAATGCTTCATTATACCTTCATTTTACAGTACACAGCACAAAGTACCATGCAGAAGTTGCAGTTTACAATGGTCATATGCAAGCCAGTGATGTGTGGATAAAAGGCAACAAGGTGGGATCTCATTTCTGTCAGTGTGCTTTCACAAATAGTTCATAAGAAGAATGTTTGACAGTTATTCACACTTGTAACATAGTTTCATTGTACAAATTTGAATAATGATTTAATTGGTTTACCTTTGAATTATGAAGCTCTGCCTTTTCTTCTGCATAGTTTGCGCTTATGTATGATGGAATCAAAAGTGAATCAACATCAGATTTCAAAGTAATTTCAGGTTGGTTTTTGCCTGTCTCTCCTAAATTTCCTTTTATATGCAAAATATTAATTTTATTCTGATGTTGTTATCTCAAGAACAAATCTTAAATAGTTTTGTCTTGTAGCTTGCTGTTCAGGCATCTGTTTGCTGCTTTTGCTTGAAACAGAACTATATTTGACAATCTCACACAATTTGTGTTGTTGAACCCCAATATTGGCCTTACATTATGAAAGCTAACACAGATGATGTAAACTGAAACTAGTTAATCATCTTTGCACAAACTACTTCTCTTGACAAACTGAGAAATATTTGTTCCTGATCAGATTTGTGCCTAGACATTTTCCTTTAGAGAAGGGAATGTTTTGTAAACATTTGGCTGTGACTAAAAGAGTTCATAGAAAACACTGAATGCAGAATTTCCTCCAAAATGACCATTTTTCCTGCAGTTTCTTACTCATTGGAGTGTCACACTCCTATACTTCTTATATGTCCATCACTGTTCCAGATTTGATACTTCCAAAAAGTTAATTTCAGAAGAACAGTAAATTGGAAGTATTTTATAGAAACAGCTTTGATATAGTTTTGAAGAATTGAAATTAAAAACTTATTTTTCTGAATGTCAATAGTGGGCTATTGAAGGTTGTATTCTAGATACTATCTCATTTTTCCATTATCTTTGCTTTTTCCAATTCAAGTGCTTTTACTTTTGAGAGTGGTCTTAGCACTTATCATCAAGAATTGAGATGTGGCATTGATTCTGAATTCTAATTAAACTTATAGAGGATGAAAGATGGAATGTTACTTTAAGAAATGGGCCTAATGCTGCCATTACTCTGTTATCAGGTACGCACTTATGCTTTTGGTTCTATCCTGTAAATGCTGGAAGCTTTATTGTTGCTGGTGTTTCTTGTTTCCTCAAAATCATCAATGAACAACTGTAGACAAGATATAAGTCTCTCTACAGTAGTTTTAGGATAGGTGCATAGAAAGCTATTGAATGCCATTCAAAGTCCTCTTCATTATTATCACAAACAAGCAGTCCTTTATTTACTCAGGTTGCACTTTCAAGTCTAGAAGGAGATCAGTCGTTGTCATTTATGAAGATGGTGGTATACACAAAGCCATGATTGTTGATGCTGGTGATGTACATACTCCATTAAAAGGTGTTAGGTATGTAGTAAACAAGAAGTTCTTGTTTGCAACATTGGTAGTACGTCTTTTTGCAACATTGCCTTTTACAAAAATCTTTCTTTTTAGTTGAATTTTTTTTCATTGTAGCAATGATAATGAGGTGTATGGAGTGGACAAGGCTGGGCTAACAGTAGTATCAAAAACAGCACAGAACTTGACTGTTTACTGGCGCTTTGCAATCTGCTATAAGGTATGGAAAACAGCTGTAATGCCTCTAGTGGATCACTCATCAATAGCATTGATGAAAAATCCAAACTAATGGTCTACAAGTCTATCAATGGGCTTGCTCTACAGTACTGACATAATCTTTTCATAAGAACTTCTCTTTGCAACTCTCATAGTCTTTGAAATACAGCAACTGATTTGAAGATTCCAAAGACAATGCCAAAAATTGTTCTCATGTTGAGTTGCAACATTCTGAAATATGCTAGCAACTGAAACAAAGTGGTCACCTTCAGTTTGTACTTTCAAAAGCAATATATAATGGGCTGGGGATCCTCCTAGTTCTGGAAAGTTGCTGCCCCTGTCTATATCTGCTTGGCTTCTAGCGCTCCTATGCTCTTTTTCAGCTCAAGGAAATAGGTAGCACTAGTTCCCAGATCACTAGTTCTCAGATCACTTGGGGATTCTCAATTCATTCATTTTATATAGTTATTTAAGAAATTTAGATTGACTTTTTTACTTTGTTGTATTTAATTTGAATTTTAAATAGGTTATTAATTTCATCTTCCTAGTTGTGAAGTAACTTTTAATTTATAAGTTTCTAGGAGAAGGCCTCTTGAAATCAGGTAAAACTGAAGATCAAGCCCCCTTAAATATAAAAATTGTAATGAAATGAAAAATGAACTTTTTGAGATGAGCCAAATAATAAGATTAATATTTTTCTCAAATAATTCCAGTGTCATTTACCATTATGGTTTGTAATGAAATCTGAGGAAGGCATTTTTATGCTTTAGTGTAGTGACCAAGTATTGATGTCTGAAGTTGGTCAAAATGGGACAAAAAAGATCATTGGCACAAAATGGCCTATCTATCTATACATAACAACTGGAATACCTCAAAATAAAAGTTGCAGGTATGGTACTCTTTAATTTTGATCAATTTATATAGAATACACTATGTTCGTAAATTATTTGAGAATTAAGTTTTATTTGGACAATGCAGTATCACGTGCCTTTTATTTTAACAAGTCAGAGAATTCTGAAGTATTTGAAAAATTTTTACTTGTGAGAATTACACCTTGACATTGCCTTCTTCATCTTTTCAGCTTCTCCCTATTTGGTGTCCCCACAGCACATCTTTAACCTCCACACCATCCTGTCTTCCACTTCACCTTCCCCAACACCAGCCTTCTCCATGTCCTCCCTCATCACATCAATCCACCTCCTCTTCGGTCTCCCTCTCCTTCTTCTTCCAGGCACTCCCAATTCCAGCATTCTCCTTGTCCTTGTCAGTAGCCATAAATATTTTTCACTTATGTCCTCTGATACCTTGTAGTTTTGAGAAACATTTTGAAGAGCATGGGGAATATGAAACAGTAGTTGCCAATGAGAAAACAAGTCTGAAGTGTATCACTTATACGAGAAAGTACCCTGATCAAACTTACAGTCGTAAGTAGTGAGGATTCTTTTGCCAACAGATATTTTGTCACGTTTTTTACAATACCATAAATTCACAAATATAAAGCCTGGCTTTATAGAGGTTCTTAAGCACTTTTTGATGGGCTTATATTTGGGGGAGCTTATATTGAGAAGGTTTTTTTGGGTCGACAAATGACTTGTATATATAAAAACTTTCGCCACTCAGTGTCCAATGAGAGAGACTATTAACAACATTCAATACGTAAAACTTCAGAAAAGAACAAAAGTAAATACAGAGGCTCTATGTATGCTCTGTCCATGGTCATTCATTGTCATAACTATGCACACAGAATCCCAAATGTAAGCCCTAGGCTTATATTCAGGGGGGGCTTATATTCAAAAGGATATTTGAGTTAGTTTATAGGGGGGCTTATATTTGGGAGGGCTTAAATTCGGGATTTTTAAGATATATCATCAGTGTGTTGCCTAAAGAAGATTAAAATGCAATTATTCCTAATAGTTCAAAGCATTGCAGAGTCAAGTGGCTTTATATCCTCACCGAATATTTTTTTTATAAAGCTGGATTCTTGATTGAAAGAGACCGGTAGAAATCAACATTGCGTTTCCTATACGTCTTTCTGTCGCTGTTGTCTTTGACGCATGATATATTAATTGCTGAGGCCAGATGGAAGCAAGAGCTAGGGTCACATCTCACAATAGGAATAGCAGAGTATTGTAGAGTGTCATAGATATTGCAAGAACTATGCTTTGCACCATATTGCGGCCAATGGATACTGCTGCACTGAAGTGCTGCTACACCCGAGTGCTTTTTGACCATTGTCACAGAGGCAGAACTGTTACTATTTCTGCAACACTCTGCGATACTCTGTGACAAGATGAGTTTCAGCTGATGCCTGATGCGGTTTTTCTTTCTTGATAAATAGATTGTGATATTTTGTCACTTTTGTTACAATATCGTTCTATCTGATCTTCACATTGGCTTCGTTGCATTGTATCCTAAAGAACTTGACCAAAGAATTGACTCCCTGTTTCCCTATTCTGGCTCCATAATCTGTCACTAAACTTGGTACCACAAGCTCAATGAGGCTTAACATGTTTTTCTTCTTTATCTGCCTATTTTCTTCTTTATTTTACTTCGGATAATCATCAATTAATCTTTGTAGTAATTTTTATTTTTCAGCAATTGCGGCCATGTTTGGAATTATTGCTGCTCTCATAGCTCTTTACCTCATATGGATTTACTGTATCGAGTATGTTAGCATCATCCTTTTTGAATTCAATTATCTTATGTTAGTCATCGCCAGACAGACATTGACATTCCTACATCCACAGGTATGCTCGCAGACACGCATCCTCGCAGACACGCATGCTCGAACACACACACACACGGACTTATGTATTGTGCTTTGCATGTGTTCATTATTAGTTGACTGGTTTGCAAATGGTTAAAGATTCAATAGATAGACTCCATTTCCTGCACCCATCTGGGACGGGATTCACTAAATTGACACATATTGATGTATGTCAAAATCCATTTCAATTTTCGTTTCATGCTTCTGATTTTTCAGTGGCATTTTGAACTCGGCAAAAAAATCAAATTTACTTATAGCTTAAGTATAACTTGTACTGAACCTTCTTCTATGAACCCAAATTGTATTAGACCTAGTGGTGGCGCCAGAGAGAAAGTACTAGGGGGGAGCTGGTGCTGCCAAAGTGCCGAAGAATTTTAACGGACAAAACGTATCGTTTTGGCTGATAAAGACTATAAAAACAAAATGATGGATATTATGAAAGTTCCGAAATTGCATAGAAATTTAGGTACTGATGGGGGGCTCCGTAAAATTGTGGGAGGGCTACAGACCCCCAAGCCCCCCGTGGTGGCGCCATCCCTGGTTAGAGCATCATTTTCGTTACATATCTCGGTTTTCGCAGCCACCGAAATGTCAGCAACGTGAATCGACAATTGTAATGGACTTTGACCGACATCAATGTGTCAGAAAACTTTCAGATCCGCAACTACTGAGAGCCAGATTTTTTGTCAAAAGCTACAAAATAGCGAACCCATAGCACATGATACGTATAGTTGTTGTTTTCAAGCCAAGCAGAGCTGCACGTATTTGGGATGTAATAAGCTGAAGGGTAGACTCGTTTGTAAATAATTTTTTTTTCATATCGTTCCAGCAGAAGAATATAAAGGCCACAGGCTATCGAATCCTTCTTTAGATAGAAGGTCTTCGTTTTTACTTTTTGCTCTCACAAAGCTAATCAGATACTGATTTGCATGATTATTTTTATCAGAGTAAAAATATCTTTAGATGATCTTTGCTTTGTAGTTTTTAAAGAGATGACTATGATAAAGGGTCTTTCCGCTGGTAGTGGATATGTCTTGTAGATACAGGATATTTTATGCGACCCTATAATTATTTTGGAATTGAGTTTGCTGTATTGCTCAGAATTCTTCATATCTGAATTTTTACATTGTTTTTCTCTTGTAGGAGAATTTTTAGGTCTCATGCAGGCATCGAATCCGATGTAAGCTCGAATTTTTCTTGATTGTGGTTGATAAGGAGAAAATAAATTTTGATCATTGTCTCAGTGAAGAGCACCCATTGTTGAATTCATTTGAAATATTGTGGAAATTGATTGATCGACTATGATTATGATCATCATGAAATCTTCCTCTTGATGAGAGATCTTCGCATTCCATGTGATTGCTGAGAAAACATTGCTAGAGTTCTTCACTATCAATTTTGAAAACAACAATCTATTAGCTTTCAACACAGATGTATTGCGTGGCTAGTTATAATAACAATGGAATGCCCTTTCGAGTAAGCTGGGAGTAAAGAAATATAATTTATTGAAAAAATATCTCTTTACGAACAGGTTGATTTCAGTAAGCCAAGGAATTTTATGAGCTCCGGATCTGGACATGAACTGGGACCGACAGAAAATTCACTTACCTCTCAGGTAGCTATTGAGCATTGAAGTGAAATTTCTACTCTGATATTCTCTCCATGCAAAAATGTTATTGCACGAAGGCTCATGAGTGTGTACTGTTTTAGTAAATACAAAATAATTTGCTTTGCGATTTGTACATTAAGCAATTTCCTCAAGCAAACAGCGTCGAAAAATAATTCACAATATCAATATTTCTCGTAAGCTGCTCTGTTTTGGTGATCAATGTAGTTGAATTCTTTCAATCAAATTTTCTGGCTGTACACAGTACATGAAACGTATAATCAGAGTGCCCTAGATCAGGGGTGTCAAACTCATTTTGGCCCAGAGGACACATAAAGCATAGTATGACGTCACGCAGGCTGGTTAGGTTGACGAGGTCCGATAGGCACTTTGGAGTATACACAACTCATTCATTGCATGCTTCTTATCTGACACGCTAGAAAATGACGAAAAATTAGGGAACCCAACCTTATAAATTCCACTAGTACAGGTGAGAAATGCATCGCTAGGTTTCAGATTATTCGAAATTCCTTCGAGGACCACATTGAAGGCCTTGGGAGCTTGATCTGACCCGTGGACCGTATGTTTGACGTCCCTGGCCTAGATGGAAAGCCCTGCCTGCCCATGAACAATGTTTTTCCTCCATCTCTGTGTATTATTTTTCTTTATATTTTACTATTATAATGTTGTAGCCACATATAATTGAATTGAGGTTTTTATATAGTCAATGCCGGAAAAAGTATGTAAAAAATAATTCGTTGGAAAATCGTGCTATAGTGAAGGAAGCTATTCAAATTTTAAAGCTGCCTGTATAATTTTTGCTCTGACAATTTCACTGCTTTTGCGTACATTCAACTTCGCTGTTTCTTCCATCAGACAGCCAGTAAAGCAAAGAAAAGATTGAAGTCATTAGATGCTTTTAGAGGGTAAAATATCATTCGCTCTTTACTCGAAAAATATATATAAGAGAACATTAATTTTGTGAAGAAATCGAGTATAAAATACCTCAATGTTTTGCTGGAATCATTTATGTTCGCAGTGGCCAACCCACGGCTTGCGAGCCGCATGCGGCTCTTTGCCTAGTTTTACGCCCCTCTTACATTCATATTGAAGCGTGTGTTTCTTATATATGCTTGCTTCACTTGAATTCAATAATATAATTTCGTTTGAGAGGAATAGATGAGGTGATGCTTATGTGTTCCCATGAGTTTGATGTGGCTCTTTGGAGTACACGTTTTTTTCATAAGAAACCATTAGTTTACCTGAGCCTCAATTTTCTTAACTTTTTCCGAAATTGAGTCTGAGATTTTCGTAATCTTTTCTTAACTTTTGCTGAAATAAACTGGCTGAAATGGTTTGCACTTTCGTTATTGATATTTTATACTTGAATTTGAATTTCATCTTTACCATTTTGAATGCAATAACGACAAAATATCGATTTTTGGCCTATAAAAACACTTAATCTTGGAAATTGAGCCTCGTGATTTTCTTACGATTTTCTTAAGATTTTGATGATTTGAGCCTCATTTTCTTATAAACTTTTTTCTTATAAAAAAAACGTGTATCACAGTAAACAATGTGGCTCTTAATTTATCACTGGTTCCCCTGATTTACGTTATTCATAGCATTTAGGTCCGCCGTAATTTTCCTCCAATGGAAGCCATGAACAAGCCTCGTTTTACATATTTCCAGCCTGTTGTTATTCATAGGACTGTAATTCTTTTATGGTTCGTGTCTATCCTTCTACTCTACTTTCAACTGCAACAACCTTCCCACACCAACTGTGTTGATCGTCTGATCAGCCAGCTTTATGTTCCACCTACTACCTCCAGCAACAATCTTTAACTACATTCTCCTTCCTTGATACTTGTGATCTGTAGGTGGCTTGCAGTCATGTTAAGAAAAACAGGGTACTGTTTCTTTAAAAGAAAATACCACTTGTACCTCTAGTTCTTTGTTGTGATTAGCAGTAAGCACTTGCTCGTATATAGCGTACACCAGCCACTTGGCACCTGCAGAGGACGTATAATAAAAGAAAACGAGCGCCGCAAAAGATTGTCTGTATTTAAAGCAAATGGCCTAAGGGGCTGTGATCATATGCTGTTGAGTAACTGCTTATAGTTTCTACATTATTCCATGTTTTTGTCGTAGGGTTGCAATAACTGTCATGATATTTGTTAACTACCAAGGAGGAGACTATTATTTTTTTGAGCATTCAATATGGAATGGTGAGTTTTTGTTTTTAAAATATTTGAATAATTTTTCTGCTTTGCACGGATGTTTGCAATGAAAATTGGCTCCCTTTCATTGTTTTATTACGTATCCATGTCTCTGTGGTTGTTCACTGATGTACTGTATCTTCGTGCAAATAGAGGCTCGATGTGCTAAGAAAAGCTCGAGCAGAGAGTGATAATTTTTTTACAATTTATGCTCACGGCAACAACGAAATCGGTGAAGTCTGCTTTCAGAGCAACAAGAACAACAAAGGAATGCTGCAGCTTAGGTCTGAATTGTATTGAAAACATTAATGTATCATGCTAGGCCCATTTCTGTATTCCATTGCGCAGCAGTTACTGATTTACTATTGCAGGACACTCGAAATCATAGCAGCTCAGTTTTGTTCTATCAGAGCTCAAGGGTACAGGGTAAAGAAAACAGTCAGTTAGTTTTGGAGATACAGATTCCAAGGTTCATACTGAACCTGGAAAACCTGGAAAATAGGCCATTTTTACGAAAAGTCAGGGAAAACCTGGAATAGTCAAGGAATTTTATATAATTTTTATCCACATTAGGGAAAAGTCAGGGAAAACAAATTATTTAGTCCATATATCATTTTCATAAAATTTTGCATGGTTATTCGCAAAGTGGCTGTTCCATTTGTTGTCAGTAAATGCGAAATNTGTACCACTTTGCATAGTACTATAGCCAGTATATATGCATTACCTATCTATTAGGCTTCATTTCCTTTACCTATTTTTGTGAATATGTGAAAAGGAGGTCAGGGAAAAAGTAGGTGTTTTTGACAACCATTCAGGGAAAGTCAGGGAATAGTCAGGGAATTTTGATCTCCGTGTTGGGTATGAACCCTGAGATTCCATCGATAAACCCGTTAATTACGAGCTTGTATGGAGCTTTTATGCTGATACATCATCTCTTCCACCTGTTTTTGGAATTGCAATGAGTGAGTCTTGTTTAGAGGACTTGTATTTTGATTTAGAAGACCCAACTTTTACACTACTATATATAAATCACTTTTAATTAAATTTCCTGAAAATAAAAGTTAGTGAATCTTTTACTTTATCATGAGCCCTTGGTATTCTTACTCGTGGAGTTTTGTTAAAACCATGCGTATATCAAAGATATCTTGGTTTTTAGGTTTAACAGTTGCTGATCTGGTATTCCCTTGGTTTATCTTCATCATGGGAACCTCAATTGATCTCTCTCAACGAACCCTATTATCAAAGGGTGTTCGCAAGTGGTCTATTTTTCAGAAAATCATAATTCGATCGTTTAAGCTCTTCGCAATTGGTTTATTCTTGAACAATGGTATGTTACTATGAATCGTTTTTTCAAGTTCAACTTTGATGAGTGCCAGGTTCAGAGGTGCATAGCAAAGGGGAATTTGGCATACAGAACCCCCCCAGCACCCACAAAGTCTCCCCTGAATATAATTTCCTCCGTGCTAGCAACCTTTCTTAGATAAAGTCCTTCCATGAAAACTTATCAATACAACGATAAAAAGAAATAAAGACGAGAGGATCGGTCTGGTTCACTTTACGCCAATAGACAAAATGTCCTGTGTGCACCCCGAACCAGTTTTAGTGATATTGGTCCTGCCTGTGTTTTCTGCCTTATAATGGGTTTGAGATAGGTGTTCCTATGGGGAAAATTGATTTATTTTTCTAGAACTTTGACGATTTGTATAAGAGCAATGAGGGACTAAGCTATGAAGTAGAAGTAGTGATGCTAAAAAATTTTTTCTCTTTTTTCTAAAATATCTTTTCACCGACTAGCAATACTTTTATGAAATTATCATAGATGTATTTAGTTTAATCATAACTTTTACTAAGTATTATTCACAGGGTATAACTTGGGGAAGTGGAGAATCCCAGGTGTGCTTCAGAGATTTGGAATTTCCTACTTTGTTGTTGCTACTGTCAGCCTGTGGATGAGTCCAAGTGAAGAAAAGCAAGATGTATGTTCATCCCATTTATATTATATCCTGGCATTTCTTCTTGTTTTTTAGAAACTTTCCGTCATGGCCTTTCGAATTCCTTTATTGATAGTTTGTTTTCTTTGAAGTTGATTTTGCTGTCATAGTAGGCCTACAGATTGTCCAGATAATGAACCTCTATTAGCTTATTTTATGATACAAAACCAACTTGTTTTTAAGTAACTGTATATTCTTCCACCTTTTGTGCGTAATTATGGTACACAAATTCTTTTCTAGAATTCCAGAGAAATTTTAGATTAGTAAACGAGCGAGTGGCTTCTCGAGCCTTTGCCCCTTATAATATGTTGTATCATCTGACAACAGCGAATCTATCATTCGCAAAGTGTGCGATATTTTGCAGATCTACTTTTTGTCCAACGAGGATTTTTCCAGGCACGCCGGAGAGGGGGACAGAGGCGAGCAAGCGCCCCTCCTGCCTTTCACTTAGGGGAGTAGGGGAAGCATAGATGCCCTTTTTGAATTGCAATAGAATCCTTTTTTAGACATTGATAAGATACAAATGAGATCCAATAAGCTGTATAAACAAGCAAAATATTATTGGAAGAGAGAGAAATTTGTATAATTCTGTGAAATATAGGTTCTGGTAAAGGGTGGAACGAGAATTTCTCAAAGAGGTGCCTTGGGTCCCAAAGAGGTGCCAATGCTAGGTGGTGTCCCAAAGATGCAAGTCGGTGCCCTTTTGCTCCTGTTAGCCTCCCTTGCCCTACTATCGTTCCGGCGTGCCTGGATTTTTCCTTGGCATTTGTGCGATTCATCGCAGCATTCTTGCACGATGCTTGGTGAATCAGTAGCTGAAATCTGTCTATTTTCAGACAACTCGTAGATATGATTGGACCGATTGTCTCCGTGACTTATGGATGTATTGGACGCAATGGGTTGTGATGATAGCAATCTTGGTACTGTATCTTCTGATTACATTCCTGGTTCATGAGGACGGATGCCCAAGGTACCTTCCTCTTGTTAATGTCCCTGCCTTTGCAGATAAACCCTCACTCTTTCACATTTCAAAAATTCTGTCACTAACTGATCTACTTCTTTGATATACATTATTTGGAATTATTTGTAGGCAAATGCTTTTACATACGCCATAAATAACGTCAGGATATTTCATTTATTTGTAGTCATATAGTTAAGGTGATCACATGTGATCGATAATCATTATGTGTGATCATATCATATGATTACATGTTATCGATCATGTGATTATATGTGATTACATGTGATCGATAATTATGTTATGTGATCATATATGATTACATGTGATCGATAATCAAATGTTGATTGAAACTGAGCAGAGGCCTGCTGCGTGAAATTGAAGTGATGTAATCTCTTGGGCTTATTATGCAAATGTTTTCAGATGACAAATGATCTTGTTCGTTATTTGGCAGGGGGTACCTTGGCCCAGGAGGATTAGCTGAGCAGGGAAAGTACCAGAGCTGCACTGGAGGAGCTGCTGGCTATATTGATCGATTGGTATTTGGCAACAACCATATGTATGGTCATCCTACTTGTAAGGTACCATTTCCATATTTTTTGCACGTTTGTTTTGTATATCTACCATTGGGTTTTGTATATCTACCATTGGGGTGAGTGGCCAGGCGGCCCAGCCAGTTCCATTAGCTTAACTGAAATTAAGCATGGCTGTGTACGGTCAGAAACTGGATGGGCGACCTTCCAAATGAACGACCAAAACAGCTCACTCGGAATGGACGTAAAACTAGGGCTCCCATGCCTGTATGCGGCATGCATAGTAGGCCTAAATTAGCTGAATAAGCTAGGTATAACAGCCTACTCAAAATAAAGTAAATAACAACAACAAATTGGATTCTCATTTATACCCTTGTATTTGTGTCCTATTATTATCTACACGCATTTTTTTTTGAGAAGAAGCAAACTTTTTGCCGTCAGCCTGGTAGTCTCTTAATATTTTCTCGAATCCAGCCTTAATTGTTTCTTAAATTTAAAAATTCCCAATGACAATAACAGCCCAGATTAGGCAATTGTGATGCAAGAAAAAGGATGCTCAGGTTTTGTGAGGCATGTAATGGATGTTCATTCTATTTTCTTGCTAGTTTGATAAAAAATTTACTATTGGAAACAGTTTTTGAAAGCTAGTATTTGACACTCAGCCTAGCTATGTTTCTTAAATTTTTCTTATTTTCTGCCTAGTTTTAGCCTCATGTTTCTTATAGACATGTTTCTTATAAAAAAAGAACTTGTATTTTAGAAATCATGGCAGTACTAAGACATTTTCTAAAGGTGGTTATCAGTACTTGGCTACCATAGAGAAGTTCCTATAAGGGTTCATGTTTGTAGGAAAATACCTTACTATGTATCTTGTATATAAAAGGACCTTGCAGTGTGCTGAGTATGTGGTTCAAGAGAAGTTTAACGTAACTCAACAGCAGAATTTTGAGGCAACCTGTATTCTGTGTTAGTCTTTTATGCAGCATGTTCCTAGTTGTCTGTTTACTTAAGTATTAAATTATCGAGGTTATTTTGTAGAAAGTCTACAATACGACACTTCACTATGATCCCGAGGGGATACTTGGCTGCCTGACGTCCATATTCTTGACTTTCATGGGGCTTCAAGTAAGTTAAGATATAACGTACTTTATCAAATGCAGATTTTTCATTAGTTTTCTGTTTTGAATTGTTAGGCACCTATTTATTTGAGAGAGGATTGTTTGCAAGAATGGTTCAAGAACTAAACGTTTCGACCGCTTGTATGCTGTGTAGAAAATCTGTAGTTCAAATGTAGACTCTAGGCCAGTCTACTCGCTAAAACATCATCATACAAAACAGCGTCAAGCACCATCGAACATGAGTTTTATAATGTTCAACTATAAATGTTTGATCGTTTAGACTACTTCATCATGCAGTTTTGAACATTGTCAAACATGTTGGGTGATGTTCGAGTATTGTGCAACATGCATCAAAGATCTGATGATGTTTGTTGAGAGTGTTCGACGGCGTTTGATTTTTTTTGCATACAAAAATATTTTCTATATTTTGTTTAGAGTGTTGAATATATATTTCTGAAGTACAATCTCGCTTTTTTTATCCGTATTAACTTTTAAATATTATGTTTTAGATCATTAAGTTTTCTCTCCAATGCTGCAATGATCACATAGCGACCATCTATCTGCATCTGATACTCCTTTCTAATCTGCATTACTACTCAATAGCTGAGAAAGTTAGACCAATTGTAGATCAGTCAGGTTGCCCTTTCCGTTCTTACCCCTCTCCCCTATATTAGTATAGGGGGCTCAATAATTACGTCACGCTAAAATTACTATTTTTGAACCACCCATAATCACGCTCTGTCACGTTTGCTCACAAGACCCCCTTGCGTTGAGTCACGCTTAGAACAAACACCCCCTCCCCCGATGCGCAGCAGCCCCGATGTAAAACAACATTTTTGAATACTAAAGGATAAGGGAAGAAGAAAATACATCTCATCCCTTTTCTATGTCTTTTTTAACTAACGGCAGTAATTGCCAACAAAGAATGCTTAAAACAAGGGTCAAGTATGCATTGCAAATATGTAATTGTCAGTCGCTTGTCCAAACTGGTCCCATATCAACATCATATGGTACAAGGTATCCACTTCTACATAAGATTTCTGGACATACGATTACTCTACATAAGACCCAGTGAAAGTACATTTGTCAAGATTGAGCAAAGATTGGAGTAGTCGAATGAAAATTGCGCAAAATATACAGATGAGACAGGGATAAATAAAAGCTTGAAAACATGGTTTTGTTTGAGAACTTCATTAATTTAGGCCGTGTGCTGATTATTGGAGCTCCTTCATTTTGCAAAACTCAATAAAAAATTTCCTACCGTGATGCCACGGACTTGAATCAAGTTTCACCCACCTCCCTAATTTACCGGCATGGAGAATAACGAAAAACATGTAGAACAACCCACCCCCAAAGCGTGATGTAATTATTGAACAGCTCCTAGGGATGTGAACTGCAATGAAGATTTGTGATTTACGACGTTGACAGGTACAATCCCTCCCTTCTCTTTGTTGATACATGACTTTTAATTTAATCAATAACCCTTCATATCATATTTTCTTCTAAATTTTATTACCCATGATTAAGGTGCATATTTGCTTTTCCCTTTCAGTCTGGAAGAATTTTGTTCACCTATTCATCACATGCAGCAAGAATCAAGCGATGGCTGCTTTGGGGTGCTTTTTGGGTACGTTGAA